>VXAZ01001997.1:169843-219587 GCA_013399875.1 Gymnorhina tibicen | reverse complement strand
TTTTTTTTTTTTTTTTGGATGCTTGAAGATTTGCTCATTTACATGAATTTTATAAGGTAATTGCTAATGACATGAGGACCTCATTAGCCATCTCAGTTACCACTCCAAATGATCTGAAAACATCTAATTCATATAAGTACACTCCAATCTGTCCTTTACTTACTGTGACATAAGGTCTTACTCTCACATCACTATTTCTAATTGCTTCAGCCATCTGATCATAGGTGACCATTTTGATGAAAACAAATGCAAAAGGGCATTAAATACCTCAGCTTATTCAGTACCTTTAGCCAGTAATTTTCCTTCTCTTGGAAGAAGCAGCATGATCCTTTATTTCTCTTTGTTTCTCCACTCTCTACATTGTGCACTGACTATTTCATTATATACACTTGACATACTTTGCTGACATTACCACAGAACCCTGACTTTTTTGCTTTTGTGCATGTAAACTTCTGCTGTATTTCTGTCCTTCCTAATCTTCACTGTTTTACTTGAAGTATATTTAGATAGTACATGTGTTGGCCAAGTTGATCTCTTGCTATTCTTTCCATTTTTCCTCCTTAATTGAATTGTGTGCATTTGAAACATCTGGAGCTGGCATTTGCTTAAAGAAACATTATTGCCATCATCATCATCATCATCATCCTCATCATCATCACTATTATTTTGTCTTGGAACCTCTTCCCAAGAGAGCTCATCAGCCAGTTTTTCAAGGCAAGTGAAGTAATTTTTCCTAAATCCATTATTTTGCATTTCTGTTAATTCTTCTTATTGTCCTAAAAGTTCTGGACTCTGTCACCTCTTGGCCATGCTTGTCAAAGTTACCTGCTACTTTTCATTATTGAAGGTCTCTCCATGGTAGATGTGTTGCACACCTAGAACTCCTCCATCTCTTTATTTCCACTTCTCCTGTAACCAAGCAGGAGTTCATAAGACTTTTAGATCATTTTAGACATGGCAGGGTTTTGAGATATCTGTATGACTCTAAATATGACTTGAGACAAGTGGACTGTTCCCACCCTTTTGGAGGGCCAGCAAGAGAACTTTTTGTACAGCATCTAAAATGCTAAATTCAGATTAGGCACTGAATTCTACCCTCAGTCCCGAAGCACATCCCTCCAAAGGGATGATTTCATTTACTTTTATGTTGAAGCCTGTATTCTGAGTGACTTTCCATTTGTGTGCAAAAAGTCCCATCCAGCTGTTATCCAATGTTGACTATATCAGGTGTTATCAGATATTTTCAGCCTTCCTCTGTGATAACCTGAGAACAAGCATGTGCATCCCTGATACATGGAACAGCAGCTAATTCTTTAGCCCTTCCTCTCCTTCTTGAGCAAGATATTCCTTTTCAAATTAATATTCAATTTTTGAATTATATTGTTGTGCCTCCAATGTACTAATTTAGACTTCAGGGCATGAAATAAAATTTCAGGATCCTCCTTCACTTTGCTTTACCTGTCTGCTTCTTCTGGAAGACACAAAACACTAGCACAAACACATCCATGGTTTGATAAGACAGTATAAAATTAGAACAGCTTTTCTTCATTTTTTTTCCATGACCTTGTATTTCTGAAGATAAACACCTTTACTTTCATGTATTGTCTACTGCTGATTTATGAATAAAGAAAGGCTATTCCAAATGGGCTTTTTTCCTCATGAAAGAAACAAATCTAGTTTCACTTGCTGGAAGTTTCTCTAGCTGATTTTTTTCAGCCACTTCTGCTTTACAGCAAATATTCTTTAAGGTACAGACACACGAACATTTATATTCATAAATATAAATTAATGAACAGGCTGAATTGCAAAGGATCTGAACATGCTTAGTAAATCATTACTAACAGCTTTAACATTTTCTATTTCTCACTGCAGCATTTAAACGAAAGGAGTTCAAGACCCAATAAAATAGTTTGAAAAAGAAAAAGAAGGGGTTTTTAAAACCCAATGAGACTTTTATTTTTTTGCAAGTAGCTCTTGTGGGAATGGAAATATTTACTTGCATAAACAGCAAAACTGGATTCAACTGTTTATCAGAGGGAGGAGAGAAGACCAGGCTCACTTGTGTTGTAGGGTTTAGGACAGGTCACCATGGGCACAGATTCTGCCCTCAGAATTTGCTTCACCTTCACAGCAGAAGCAATTCTTCCATATGGAGTTGGTGAAATCTGAGCTTATTAACATAGGAGTGGCACCAAGTGACCTTGTGAGTCACTTTTGTTTATTACATTTCAGTATCACTGAGAAAGCCACCTGATGCATACTAAATTTAAAAAGAAAAATTGTTAGGAATCTGCATAATGAATACAAATGGGAGTACGCTGACAGGACTAAAAGAGTCATGCTGCACAGAAAAAAAGAAAAAGGCATGCCCCTGCAAACAACCTTCCAAAGCAGATCAGTTTCTTTTGAAGCTATTACTTTTGGTGCAGTAGAAAACTGCTTTTAAATCCTGAACCCATTTTACATTCTGAAAATTGTAATTATTTTCTTTGTGCCTAATATATTTAAGTTAATATCCATAAAATCTGAGATTTCAGATGAATCAAGGGCTCACATTAGGATGTTTTCCTTTCTTCTTTTAAGAATTGTCTGGTCTCCTATACTATTCCCTGAACAGTATATACTTTTTCTTCCTCTTTATTTTCCTTATTTCTTTCTTTATTGTTTTCTCTTTTTTCCCCCTTGTTATTTCCTTATTATTTCCTGTTTTTCTTATGCTCACTCCTTGTTTTTTTTTCTCTGTTGTGGAAGAACCCCACAGTCATGACCAAGATGGGTGTCTCTTTTACCTTTTCTTGATGGGGCTTGCAGGGAAAAATGGAACAGACAAAGGTGAAACTAATAAATGAAAGCCAGAGGAAATCCTTCCTACCTCAGATACCACAAAAAGAGACACATCATGGCTCAGAATAAGCTTTTTTTTTTTCTGAAACCAGGTGTCTAAGACTGTAGAACTAAGATTAACTGAGATCATACCCTTTCCTTGCATTATGATCAATAATCCGTTAAGAATTAATTTGATGGATTGTTTGTATTTAAAAGACTACCTTTCAAACCTGTCACACAGTAATAAAGTATCTTCACAATTTCACAGTTTTTCTCCCTAGTGATATCTGAAGAGGTGCCAGTTTCTGCCTTCTCAGTTAAGCAGCTATCACAGAAACAGATATCTCAAGTTAGAATCTCTATTTTCTAGGAAATTATACATTTTGTTAGCATATAAGCACATTATAAGGCGATTATTTTTCCAACTCAGCTCTTACTGAGGCCTTCAAAACAACAATAAAATGTTCTTCTGTATTTGACCATGTATAAATCTTATCTTTGCAATTTCTGTCTTTGCTTATTTTAAAGTACTGTACCCTTTCCAGGCTTGCTCTGAGTAATTGTCCCTTTCCCTTGTTACTACAGCAAAACACTTTTTATTTTTCAGTTCCTAGTCTGAAATCTGCACTTCAGTTATGTCCCATGACCAAATCTGACTATGCTGGTACCAGGCAGCATAAAGACCCACTTAGCTGATTGCATCCATTTCCACCCCTTCAGATTTGGAGCAGGGTTAGCAGGTTGTGAAGGATCACAGCCTCTCTCATCAAGTGAGAGAATACGTATTAAACAGATAGAGTTTCCTCAGTCTCAAAATGTAAGAATGAGTTATAATTGTACTGAAGGAGTAAAAGTACGTACAATCTGAGCTGGTAGAATGTCAATCCTTCATAAATACATCAAATGTCAAAATTTTCCACTGTGGTTAATCTTGAGTAAAATCCAGAGTCCTTCAACGTTGCTAAATATTCATCATTAGTCTGATAAACTGTGAACCAGTGTTAACTTTTCCTTGACAGGACATGAGACAAGACCACAAAATTTACTTGTAGGCTTTGAGTATAGTGTGGTGGTTTGAACCTGAGTTGATGGACCCACTACAGTATAGCTAGAGTTTAGCTTGACTCTTCAGAAAGTGACTGAAAGCAGGGATCCCATCCATCAGTCACATGAATATTCCACAAGACTTTGCATCTTTTTACAGATGTGTCACTGAGAACTTGTGCAAAATGATAGCATATAGCTATAGAAAGAAACAGCAATACAAAACTGCATTGAATGCGGGTTTAAAAAAATTTACATCCCAAAGGAAGAACAGTCTTCATGGTAACCGTCCAAGAAATTTGAACTTGAATTTATTCTACCTCTACTTCCACAGATTCCTGGGAATTAGTTTACTTAGGAGAGATGGATTAAAAGTAGACACAGTATATGCCTTTTACAGTGCAGATATAAATCTTTCTAACATTAATGGAGGTTCTGAAGACACACCATCAAGAATACATAGAGACTTATGCAGAAAGCTTGGAGCAAAACATAAGTGTATTAGCAAAATGTACAGACTGTAAAACGACCCTATTAATTATAAATTTCTTCTTACTTGCAATAAATTATCAACAATCATAATATATAAATGTTGCAGAACTAAAGCCATCCTAACATTCACACATTTTAAAATGTTTAAAAATAACAGTAAGGATAAACATAAACTTTGAGATAAGAAAGAAAATAGAAATTCCTTGAACCTGTGACACAACAGCTGTGTTCATAAATTGTAGACACTGGACAATCCATGAAAACTTAGATCTACAGCTGGTCATAAATTAATACTAAGGACCAGACTTATGGTCTTCCATGTGACTACACTAGTTGTAGTCTGAGGGCTAAGGCTTGTTTATTAGTCTATAAGCTGGTTAGTTGTGATTTAGGGAGAAGCCCCAAAATCCAAATTGACTTTTGCTGTCTGGAAATCATATCACTGAGTTAGTTTTCTAGAAGTATTGTGCTTAAATAGATAGATACATGAAAAAAAAAATATCAGGCAGTCCTGAGTCTAGAACAGTAATAAAAAGAGAGGTATAAATCTGATAACTGCTCTTGAAGGTCAACATATTTTTGTCTATTTATTTACAATTTTAAAAACTACAAAATAAAAAGCTCTCACTGCAGCCTCTTGGGGATATACTGAAAAGCAGTGATTTTATCTTCGCAGTTAAATGTTCTATAAATGGCACTGACATCTTCCCACAGCTAAGAATCAAATTAAGCAGGAATGGTGTTAGTGGTGATGAAAGGAGACAAGAGCAAAAAAACTCAAACTCTCAACTCACTATTGAAATTTAAGAGCATCAAAATCCAGTATTTGTAAGGACTCTTTAGTTGCTCCAGTAGAAATATTTCCAGCAGAAGCCTGCAAGGGGCAATTGCCTTTTTTATATTATCATAACCAATATTACAAGAGAAAGAACAAAAGGTTGATAGTAAGATAAATACAAAAATTACAAGTTGCAAATAAATCTGCATTTTGCCACAAACTGCTTAGAAATACCACTTGAACCCCAAATTCTTTTTTCTTCTGCTATTTCATCCTGTTCGTGAATAATTTGTGAAAAATTGCGTGTGACGACATTATTTGTAAGCCATGTCACAAAAATCACCTTATAAACCCCAATTCTGACAATATTTATATGTAACCCTCTGTCTGACAATTTATCCCGACCCTACTATGTTATTTATATAGCACCAATAGCCTGCAGGATTTATTACAGGCATGCAGGAAGACATATGGGTAGATTCTTCTCTCATTTATACTAGCATAAATCAGATCTACTGAAGTCACCAGAGTTCTACTTGTTTAAAGGTGGACTGAAAATGCTTGGTACCAACCCCAAACTTACCAGTAATTTTTCTACCTATTAATGTCAGACAGTTTTTATTTCTTTTGTCTAATTTCATCCTTTTATCCAACCTCAGTTGAGTTTTTCAAATCTTTTAAACTGCATCAAGGCTTTGTGCCATTGTCTTGCTATCTTTAACTCAGACATTATGCGAATTTCTTCCTTGAAGCCATACTTATGTCAGTGGAGTAGTTCCAAACAGTTTTCATTGTGTCCTTTTCTGAATTTAGGAACAACATTTAAAAATCTCGAAATATTTATGACACTTGCACATTACTCAGTCCAGCAGTTTGGACATTGTCATGCCTGTTCAGAACTTGAGATACTCAAGGACATTTGGGAAACTGAAGTATTTTGGGCATTTATGGAGCTTCAGTTTGGAAAATTTTGATGTAAAACAATCAATATTTATCAAAATTTTCAAAACCTGCAATGACATTTAAGCTCAGAATCTCAATCCTTTTTTAGTAACTATGATGTCGCTGTCTCTGAAGTGTTTTTTGTGTATGTGTGTTACTTGCAAAGCAATTTGCAGCAGCAAGGACAAAAGGGTTATCGATGTGTTAGAAACCACAGAGGCTTCTGAGAACAATCATGCAGGAATTTGAGCTTTTCTCCCTGAAAAGGCAGTGGGATCGATAACCCACTGAAGGGCATCTACATTAATGCACACAGGATGGGCAACAAACCGGAGGAATTGGAAAACATGGTGCAGCAGGAAGACTTTGACATAGTTGCCATCACAGAAACATGGCGGTGCCTCACACAACCGCAATGCTCCAATGGGTGGCTATGAACCCTTCAGAGGAGATAGGCAAGGAAGGAGAGGTGGTGGGGTTGCCCTGTATGTCAGGGAGTGTTGTCTTTGGAGCCTAATGGTGGAGACAATAGTGTTGAGTGTTTGTGGAAAAGGGGGAAAACCAACAGGGCAAATATCATGGTGGCAGTGTTGATATGCTGGAGAGCAGGAAGGCTCTGCAGAGGGATCAGGACAGGTTGGATTGATTGGCTGAGGCCTGTGGTATGAGGTTGAAAAAGGCCAAGTGCCAGGGTCACACTCCTGGGCAGTGGTACAGGCTGGGGACAGAGTGGTTGGAAACCTGTCATGGGGAAAAAGGACCTGGAGGTGCTGGTCAACAGTGGCTGAACACGAGCCAGCTGTGCCTAGGTGGATAAGAAAGCCAGTGGCACCTGCCTTTTATCAACAATAGTGTGGCCAGCAGGACCAGGGCAATGACTGTCCCCCTGCACTGAGCAGTGGTGAGGTCACATCTCAAGTCCAGTGTCCAGTTCTGGGCCCCTCACTGCCAGAAGGATATTGAGGGGCTGGAGTGTGTCCGGAGAAGGGCAACAGAGCTGGGAAAGGGTCTGGAGCACAAGTCTGAGGAGGAGCAGCTGAAGTACCTGGGGTTGTTTAGTCTGGAGAAAAGGAGGCTTAGGGGGGACTTTCTCCCCCTCTACAGCTCCCTGAAGGAAGGTTGCAGTGAGAAGGGGTCAATCTCTTCTCCCAGCCCACAAGTGCCAGGATGAGAGGAAATCGCCTCAAGTCATGCCAAGGATGGTTTAGATTGGACATTAGGAAAAAATTTTTCACAGAAAGTGTGGTCAGGCATTGGAACAGGCTGCCCAGGGAAGTGGTGGAATCACTGCACCTGGAAGCATTCAAAAGCTGTGTGGATGTGGCACTTGAGGATGGTGTTTAGTCATGAACATGGCAGTGCTGTGTTAACAGTTGGACTCGGTGATCTTGGAGGCCTTTTCCAAGCTTAGCAATTCTATGAATTCGTGATTCTATAACTTTGTTATAGTTCAACAAAAGATAGAATGGGCTCTTCATCTTAACAGCTAGCTTGTTTCTTTTGGATCTGCTCAGTAAACAGCAGTAGTGAGGGCTGAATGGGTGGATGCAGGTCAAGACTGAGTAGAGTGGGCAGGAAAAGGCCACTTGTTTTCTCAGAGCCCCACTGACCTCAACAGAGTCTTGAACTGCTTCTTTAGTGACTCTTCACACAGGGAATAGCAAGTTCTTATTTTTGGTGACAATAAGGACTGAAATAGAACAGAATTCATTTTGCAATTGCAAGATTGAAAATCCTACACATGATTAAATAACTTAAGGAACAGGACATAGAAATGAGAAACATTTAAATCAATCTGTTTAGAGGTTGGTTGTCTTATATAACCACCACATTTTGCACACCTCCATGTCTGGCATTTATGCAATTATTTCAGGAAACAATTTGCATAATCAAATAATTTGCATATGCTCACCTTAAGCAGAAGGATATATTTCATGCTGGAGAATGTGTCAGCCTGTTTGACAGTTTGGGTGAACGAAGCCTACAACTAGAAACACAGTGAGCTTGTGTTCATTGTGCCTTCCACTTTTTCCCATTCTATTTGTAATGGTGAAAACTGCAAGGATCTTGAAAGCACAGGGAATGTGAAAATCTATTTTCATTTGTCTCCCCAGTCTGTGTTAACTCTACATGCTGTTTTTTCATGCTCCTTAAATGTCTTCTCTTCTTCATACTCGTCCTTATCAAGGGTTGTCACCCTGTTCTTCACATCTTGGTTATCATGCATAGCACTAGTTACTGAGTCAAAATCATCCCAACAGACTTGCTGGCATGGATTGCTAAATGTTTGAAGTGTGTATGGCAGCTCTTCTTCTTCACAGTCTGATCAAAGTTTACCTCTGGCAGAGGATACAGGAAATGGCCTTGCATTAACTTTGCCTCTCATATTTAAAAGGTGTTTGCAGTGAACCTAGCCAACATTTTGTTGGCTTTCAGCATAGGTATGAAATCTTACTCTAGTATGGCATTAGGATTTCATGCCCTTGGTGAAAATGAAATAATCATTATCCTCCATGTAAACAAGGGCATGATCTGCCAGTCATAGATATGCAAACTGAATTCTTGTCTTCTAATTTCAGCATTTTGCACTATAATCCATTAGGTTTTCGCTGCGCTTATAATAAAACTTGAGATTGCTGCAGCCATGCAAGAAGGAAGAGATACAGGCTGTTTGTGCAGCCTTTCCTTCATGCCAACTCTAAAAAAAACCTAGAGATGAAAAGAAAAAAAAGGTAATCCTAAGATTCCTTGTCATTCTACTTATCCCACAAAACTCCACGGGAGGACCTTGCATAAAACTGTGTGTACATTCAATTGACAAAATCTATACTAATTTGAGAATTGATTTTACTGAATTACTTTGGGATGCTTTCAGTGGCATCGTCAATAAAATTGACTGGGAACAAAACATCAAAACACAAATTATTAGGTGCATTTCACTGATACTTGTACAGCTGGATTAGTAGCATTCTATATCTGTTTGGATTTTGACCAGAAATTACTAAGCCTCTTATCCTTGAAATTTTCATGAATAACACAAAAGGAAGCTGATAATCTTTGTTATTCATTTTTTCAAGATTCCAGCTGTGTCATTAGTGAGAAGAATTATTACAAAATAAAGAACTGTAGTATTTCTACACCTAATCATTTAAATCTCAGTGATGCAAAATGAAAAGCATCAGTGTCTACCTTTAGATCCTTCAGCCTTATTTGTTCCTTTTGCAATCATCCATACCAAGTCCAGAAAGTCCTGCTGCATTTTTCAAAAGTTTAACAATGTCCCCAGAAATATATATATATACTTTGCCTTTTCTGGACTCCTTCCTGGAAAATCATCTTGAAGGTTGGCAAATATATACATTAAAAAAAAAAAAAAAAAGAAGATAAGAGAAGAGAAAAAAATCTCTACTTCTGATGATTCTAAAGCATATGCCTCAGAAATATGTTTTGATGAGTCTTTTCTATTTTTAATAACGTCTCAGAGTTAACACATTGAGTTAAACAACTTGCAGTCTGAACACAATGTTCAGAGCACTTTAATTTTTTACACTGTAAACCTTGCTGGTTTTTTTTAAATGTAGAAATACATTGATCTTTTTATGTTGAAGTATTATCTCCTTAAGAAAAGTAACAAAAGAGCAAGAAACACAGTAAAAACCTGCCATTTTTTGTTCTGTGCAAATAAAGAAAATTTCACAGCCAATGACAGTTTTGGACACAGGTATGTCAAACTCATGATTCTTTTGTTTTATTTAATTCCAACTAATACCATTTCAGTCACTGGAGCAGGTACTTGGCTCTAAATCTGTACCTCTGGCAACAATCAGAGTCAGGGTACCAGCTAAGTTTTGTTCCCCACTGTTGTGGTTTATACCCAGGTGTCTGCAAGTACTACGCAGCCTCTCACTCTCTCCCTCCTGGGGAGGAGAACTGGAAAAATGTAAAACACATGGGGTGAGATAAAAAGAATTTAATAATTGAAACAAAACATAACAACAACAACAGCAGCAACAACAAAAAGCAATAATAATAATAGTAGTAATAATAATAATAATAATAGTAATGAGGGAGAGAGGGAAGGAGGGAGGGAGGGAGGGGAGTAAAACCCAAGAGAAACAAGTGATGCTCAATATATTTACTCATCACACACTTGCTCATACCCAGCCCATTCCCCATCCAGCTCTGTCCAGTCTATATACTGGACATGAAGTCCTATGTTATGGAATATCCCGTTGGTCTCTTTGGGTCAGGTGTCCCAGCCATGCTCCCACTCAGCTGCTTGTGCCCCTGCTTCCTGGCAGAGCTCAGAAACTGAAAAGTCCTTGATTTAAGGTGAGCACAATTTAGCAACAGCCAAACTATCTGTGTGTTATCAACATTATTCTCGTACTAAATACAAAACACAGCACTGTACCAGCTGCTAAGAAGAAAACTCAATTTATCTCAGACAAAATCAGGACACCCGTCCATATGGATTTAGTGAAACAATTCCTATACCCCAGAAAGTTCTGCAACACAATACTAATTTTCTGGCTCCACTAGCAAAATTCCCTTGTCTAGATTAGAAACCCTTTCCTGACGGGGAAATCACTAGCCACTGTCAACAAACTGGAAGCTTCCTCAACTTCATCAAGGCTAGGGTAAGGATGGACTGTGTGATGTCTGTCCTTAGAAATGTTGACTTGCTCTGCTGTGCGAAGCAAAGGACAGAGGACAGGCAAGAAAACACAGTGCAAAACCACCACAGTGCATGCCTACAGCTGTTCTGAAGAACTTATATGAGCTTTATGTAAATTACAACTTATTCATCCCTCTGCATCTCCCACCTCCCCAAAAAATAAGACCTTTAACATTTTCCCGATATTTAATCTTGAAAATTTTGACAATGATGATGGTTATATAGAATATTTCTGCCTAAGAATGCCCAGATATTTTTGTGCGTGGGCAAACTTCAAACAGCTTTCTTCCCAGGAGGTATGGCTTTTGTCTTAACTTGGATGGGATCAAGGATATAGTCCAAATTGAAACCATTAAGAACAAATGGTTATCGTGGAAGTTCAAGATTAATTTGACTGAAGTAAAAAAGGGAATATTATCTGGGAGATAGCTAATTAAGAAGGAGAATAAGTAATTAAATGTTTCTTCTGGCCTGACCCAGAATAAAATGTAAATCATAGTTAGTTTAGGTGAAACAGAGGTCACCTGTTTTAAATACTTAAATTAGTGAATTTTGAATGCATTCCTATTTTATCCACCCTTTAAATTTCAAATATTACATCTAAATCAATGACTACATTCATACTCAAATGATTTCAAAGTAAAATAGAAGTGCTACAGAAACTTAAAAGTCAAATCCTAACATCATTTGATATGATGAAAATTCAGATATTAACTTTTGAAACATTCTTAAACCGAATAATTATATTAAAATATTAGCCTTGCAACCAGTTCCATAAATGTGCTGGCTTAAAATACAGACAGCAAATTAAACCCACTCAAGCTGCTCCCTTTTCTCCCTGCCCCTTCCGATAATGAAGGAACATTAGGAGGCATTATAAACTGGAATCTCAATTTACAATAATTAAAATTTGAGTAACTACAATGAGAATAGACCTCAACACAGCCACTGTTGTTAGCAGCTAGCTATAAAATGGGCTTGACCCAGGACTGCTTCCATAAACCATTGTGGGTCACCAGTGTGCACTGCTAATGCAGCTTCTGGTGGTCCCCTCAGCTGGGATGGAGGCTGCTGTGGAGAAACAGGGGTGCTGAGAGGCTGCTGGAGGGCTGACCCCTTCCCGCTGGGAGGTGGTGTGACACGTGGTAAATCTCACTCACACGGAGCGTGCAGAGTGGCCCAAGAGCTAAGCGAGGTGTGAGGATGAGACACAGGGTTTTTCTGAAGTTTTGCTTGTGGTTTAACTGGCTCTTTGGGCCTCTGTGCATACCTGCTGTTCTTAAGCCCGGGCAAAATCCCTGAACAAAGACACAACTCCCCGACTACCTGTTTGAACAGCCAACATGATGGTCTGTTTGGAAAGAGGACCAACTCAAACAGTCACTGGAACTCCCAGCACCTTAAATATGCTAGTCTACATCCTGGAGGAGTCCTAGACAGTTCCTGACATGCAAATAATCAGATTTTAAGTAGATAAGACGTTTCCATCAGGTGCCCAGGTGCTGTGAGGAGCAGGAGGTGAGCCAGGCACCCCTGCAGCCCCTGGAGAGAGAGAGCACAGTTGGTCAGGGATCCACACTGCAGCCTGTGGAGGACCCCACGCTGCAGCACATGGATGTTCCTGAAGGAATTGCAGTCTGTGGAGAGTCCATGCTGGAACAGGTTTATCCTGAAGCATGGCAGCCTGTGTGAAGGACCACAGTGGAACAGGGGAAGAGTGTGGGAAGGAAGGAACAGTAGAGAGGAGCTGTTATGGGGTTAGGGTTTTTTTTGTCTTTGTTTCTCACCATCCAACACTATTTTAATTGGCAATAAATGAAATTAGTTTTTTCCAAGTCAAATGACAGGTTTTTTTCCAAGCCCATGACAAGTAACTGTGAAATTATCTCCCTGTCCTTGTCTCACCCCATGAGATATTCAATCTTGTTTTCTTTCCCCCAGTCCTGTTTAGGAGAGGGAGAGAGTGGCTGAGCAGGCATGTGGCATTCAGCCAAGGTTAACCACAATAAACAGCAGAAATTATTAATGTAGATGTAAAACAATTCAAAGAATAGTCTTATGTACACATATGAGATGCTTAAGAGATATTTTACATATAAGTGGTATAATTGAAGTGGATGGTGGGTGTGCTGGGGTGTCTTATAGGACTATGATCAGGTGGTGAATCTGAAATCAGGAAAGCAAGGTTTTGGAGAGTCTTTTGCCATCAAGCTGAAGGCGCTGCTGTCAACAATGGAAACACCTATTGCACAAAGCTGTGGGGGACCATCCTGTTCCAGAGATTTGACTCCCCACATGACCATTCCTATGCCAAGATGTCAATAACTTGGTTTCTCTTTTTAACCAGTGCTCTGTCCATGCAGTGAATTTGTTACCTACAGCACTAAAGGAACCTACACAAACCTAAATGCGTTTCCTAATCATCATCTCCAATTCAAATAATCAGTTCTGTCATTGTTTAGCAGAGTGAAACTGAGATTTAAGACAGAACTTAAAGCTTAACTGTATTCAACAGTTCTCTAATATTGTAGTAATTCATGTCCCAAAAAATCCCTGCTGTGTAATGTATTAATATAATTTTTGGATATTGACAGGAAAGAATTTTTACATTTCTCTTGAAATTTGCTTAAAAATAGATAATTTTTCTTAGAATGCTGGTCACTAATGTTTGGAATTAAGAACACAGATATAAAAGTCATTCTTTAGAAGCTAAAAATTTAATATTTTATGATACATTCCAAGGAAGGAATCTTCCTGCTAATTCTGTATTCTGAAGTATTCTTGTATTAGCAGCAGTATAATAAAAAGCAAGATCCAATTTGAAGAAGCAAAAAGGTTTTGCATTTTTTTGGGATGAAAACCTGGGGTAGTGGAAGATACGGAGAAATAATTATATGGTGTGATAATATAAAAACTGCAGGTTTGTGTGTCTTCATATAACTACTGAGTGTGATATCCAATGTTTGTTAATTAAAGACTTTTCTACTTCCACTAGATGGCTGCTTCTGAAAGACTAGCTTCTTAGCATAAAATTAATTAACCTTCGGAAGCCAATCTGAGGTACTTCAACAACCCCACTGCTGCCAAAATATTGCGGGATCTTTCACATTTTTTTAAAGGCCTTCTACTGTATATGTGGTGAGAGAGTATAAAATATGAGATATCCTTTTATTTTGCATTAGGTGCTGGAAGAACACAGAAGGCAATTATTTCTGCACTATATATCAGAACAATGCCTCTTCTCACATTTCAAGAGGTATTGGACATTACAAGGAAATGTAGAGGAGATCATATCAGTGTCACTCTCCTTGCTCCTTATCCTATACAACTTATGTTCACTTCTCTGAGCTTTTTCCCTTCCCACCAAAATAACTACAATGCAGGTAAGGAATATCAGAAGCTTTTGAAGCAGGCCTGGTTTTAATTCACATCCAAAAACCATCATAACTTTGCTCCAGCTATCAAGTCATTTGGAAATACCATTTTTGTATCCTCCTTTTGCAAGCAAGGAAAACGAAGGATGCATCTTGACATGGTACCAAAGTGGAAAGAAAGGCAGAGATTTCATGTTTAAATTCCCCTGCCTTTTGACCAAGAACTTTATAGATGGTTAAACACCTAACCTTGCCAATAAACCTATTGAAATGCCGTTTTAGGATCTGATTTGATTTAGATAGCCTTAGTGAATGAATTTAGGGATGAAGTATTTCTTCAAACAATAGAACTTATCATGGCTCACCACCTGATGTTACCCAGTAGTCTGACATGCATGCATCAGCTTTTTCTCATATACTTAGGAGTATTACAGGGGCTTTAAGTGTGGACAAGAGTGCAGTGAAGCCACATAGACAGAATATTGAACTGAGAATTAAATTATGAGCTGTCCTGCAGACTCTGTACTATATTTTCTCCCTTTTATTCTGGCTCTGTGATTTTAGTTTTCCCATCTGTAAGCTGAGAATAACAGTGCTGCCTCTCCTAAAACAAGTGTTAAGATCAGAAGACTTAAAATAGGCTATTATTGTTCTAGATGTGCTATACATAGAAAATCACATGCTTATGTGAGGGAAAAAATGTTTCCATATGCATTGCACTTAACATTGTCATACTCTAGTTCTACATCTGTTGCTGCCAGACATTTGCCAGCCTTCTAAGATGTTGCTGCTTAAGCTCATATGCAAGAGAAATGGAAAGTGGAGAATTGTGGGATTTGATAAACTCTTATGTGCCAAGGCTAGTTCTTTTTTGTCTGGTGCCAAGACTAATAAACCATTTAGCAGTAGCTGCCTCCTGCAATCTTCAAAAATTATTGGACTATTTTAACATTCCTTATTACAAGAGAAAGACATATTTCCTTTTCCATCCTCACTACATTTTATTTCTAATGGAAATGTCTAATGCTTTCTTGCTAAAGCTAACTGATTTAACTATAATGAATTTTGTGATCAGAATACCCATATAATCCTTTCCTCCTAAATCACTGTGATTTCTTCTCACCCCAAACAGGGAATTCTGCATGTGTCTTTCAAGGATCCAAGGTCCAGCACTGATACCATGGCTCAGAGACCAGAAGAATTTGCTACATTTTAAGATAGATCAGTGAGGGCCATGCAAGATAAGAAATGTTGACATAACTGTAGAGTTAGAGAACATTAGTACCTAAAAAATTCAAGGTGGAAAAACAGTGAAATGCACAGGCTTAAAACCCTAAAGCAAAAACTTGAAAAAGCATCAGCCTCAGAGGATTTGTGAGACAGCAAGCTGCCAACGCAGAGGGCTCCTTCCTGCCTGAATGGGGCATGACTGACCAGCAAACGCTCTTCCAAGGTTTTACTGGTGCGTTAACCTACTGCTGCTTAGCCAAATAGTTTCTAAAGTCCTTGTGATCTTGTCTGTGCATTAGGAAATACATAATCCCTTTATGCCTTATTTATTTTTCCGTGTATGTGCCTGTATATGTGTGCAAACTCACAAATATAAACATATGTGTACGTTTCTACATATCTGATGGTATTCTATTTGCAAGGACTCTTCCTGCTCAGCTAAAAGAGGTCACACAGTCTGTCTTACAGTATTACAAATTAGAACAGTTAAAGCAATTCATATAAAATAACATCTATGCAAGTAGGTAAATGCTGTGCTTTTCACTTCCTCTGGAGAGAGTTATTGAAACTCTAGGACAGTTTAAAATAAACATAATAGTTCTCCATCTATTCTCAGTCCTTGTGACATTCAAGAATTTCAATATGAAAAGCTGACTTTGCTGAAGGATAGTGCTGGGCATTCTAAGTCACCAATTAGGATGCAAACCTGAATCCTACCTATTGCTAAAATATAGTCCATTTGCATACAAAAAAAAAAGACAGTCAAACAAACAAGAATGCTGCTTCTGGAATCTAAAGTAACTGAGACATAAGCCTGGCTTTAAGCCAAGAAAATCACCTATTTTGAAAACAAAAATGACATGAGAAAACTTTCTTATTTCAAAAGTTGTTTGTAGTGAAATAAATGTCAAATCCTTCATAGTATAAGGTCAATACATACATTTCTGCACCCCAAACTGAAAATAATTTATTTGATTTATTATGGTTCATTATGCAAATCATAGAATTAAAACCAAAACCAAAACAAATTAACCATAACATAGTTGGACACTTAGAGTGATTTATCTGTATTTTGAGACTCTCTTACCAAAACTTCAGGAGCCATCTAAAGCCAGAAGAATTTATATGCTCAAACCACCCGAACTCTTTCTTCTTACAAGTTATTCAGGTCCTTAATTAATGCTTCTATGCCTTATAACAACAAGATAGGAAGATAACAAAAGCCTGAATACAATCAGATTCTAAAAGTCCAGTTTTCTTTACAGGTCTCCTTCAGATAAAAAGTAATTAGTGAATCTGCATTCCATAAATAGCTCGACAGATTTTTCTGATATCCACCCAGGTGAGTGCTCTAGTCACCACTTTCTGTAATTCATACCTGGACAGAAGAAGCTCCTCACCTGTAGGTGTCTAAACTACTGAATTTTCTGTTATTGTTTTAAGCATCTTAGAATCATCTAACATCTTCAGCTGAGAAAAAAGAAAAAAAGACTTCCAAAGGAGCACCACACTACTTTTAAAGCAGTTGAAATCAGCTCCTTCTGGAATTTGCAAGTGAGAGGAAAATGTCATAGTGGCATGCCACATCTACACATTTGTACAAACAAAGCTATTAATAGACTACTAGAGCTGTAAAAGCAAGCACTCTGAAGTAGCAAATGTCAGAGCTAAATTTATTCTCTATGACCTTAATTCATTCTTTTTCGTAGCATGCTCATTACAATAAAGGATCTAATTACATAATCACTTAATACGTTTGGGGCTCCTCGTGAAATCTGTGCAGGTTACTTGAGAAATAATTTGCAATGATAATAAAACAGAGGGAAAAAAATACCCTTGTCACACATCATTCAGAGAAATCACCTCCAGAACTAGAACTGTACTCCTAAATTACATTGCTAAAGTAAGTGTGGTAAGTATATTAATTCTGTTGGAATGAAGTGATGGTGTTTTGTATAATAATAATATTAATAATAATAATAATAATTATTATTATATAATAATAATTATATAATTTATTATTATTATTATTATTATTATTACTTTAGTAAAAAAAACCTGGTCAGACTTAAGTTTAGATATGTCATTGCTAACCTTGAGAAGGATAGACTGAGATTCTCTAGGTGTTTCAAAATACAGTAATGAGATTCTCCCCTCCCCTAAACATTAAAATCTTGCTCCTAGCTACTCTCAGTTTATATCAGCAAGTAACAGTCCTTAATTGCAAAATTCAGTATAAACTATGCAACAGAAAGAAAGCTACATCCTTCTTTGCAAAATGGGGTGTAATTAAACTAAAACATGGAGGTTTTTTGCTCAGTAGGTCTTTGATATACTGTATATATGTAATCCACAGTCAGCCACCCAGTTCTGTTGCATGTGATGTGTGTCAGCTGTTATAGAAAAGAAAATCTTTCCTGTCACATTGATTTCAGCAGATCCCAAGGGATTCCATTTGATTCTATCTGATTCCAAAATAAACAATCTTGGATTCTGGAGCTGTACATTCCTCCAGGCACAGAACAATTGTTCCCTTTGTAAATGCTAACAATCCTAAGGATGATTATGTGATCTAGTGAACTTGTTAAGCTATTACTGCATTGACTGCTTACTGAAAAGTAAAAGCATAGAAATGAGAAGTGGTTCTCAGTGTAAAGCTTTTCTCTGAGTTGTTCATTTTATATTAATGAGTTTAGGGACAATCATAATTAATGCATGAATATACACAGGATGGATATGAGCAATCATGATTGAGTTCTTGACTAGATCTTCATTAAGATGACCAGAAACTACAGTGCAACTGAACTCCACATATCTGTTTTTGACTTTTATGCAGTCAGAAAAAGATTTAAAGAAGAGTTTGTATAGTGGATATTTTAGCAAAAGAAAATAATGTATGCAAGAAAGGAACTACAGAAATTGAGAAGAAAACAAGCTAAACTGGATAATTATAAACTAAAACTTGTTTATCTATTCTTTACAAGGTTTTCTTCTACCACTTGTTATTTCATCTGAGTGGAGTTTGGAAATTCAATTCAGTGTTAGCATTTGTGGATACATGCATTTTATTTTTGGGCATAATGGACTAGACTATGATATCCTAAACCCAGCAACCAAGCTCACTCTGTGTTTCCCAAAAAATTCTTTTTTCTGAGAAATGATAACACAAACTTCTTATCAGAAATTTCAAAATTGTCCATGTATGCTTAGTAATTTGCAGACTGGTCTTGGTTCTTATATTGGCATTAACCTTTACAGCTTTTTTTAAAAAATCTTTTTTCAGTGCTTTTGAAAATGCAAAATGCATGTCCTACACCTGTGTGGGCTGAAAAAGAATGGAACTAGGGGAAAAAAAGAAATCTGTTTAATGAAAAATTAAATAATATTTGAAACTAGATAAGTAGTGTACAATTTGATGTAATTCTTTAAAATTTAAATAAAGTTCTCCTGGCATCAAATACTGCAAAGGAGTGGCATGTGGCTTACCAATTTACAGATCAATACAGGGTCTGGCTGAAACATCAGAGACCTTCTTCAAAGACCTTATTCAGACAATGAAAAGGGAATGTACTTTTGCACTTGTCTAAAGGGGCTTTAAAAGTAGCAAATGTTTCTTTATCATAATTGATTTTTACTTCAGTAATGGTTACTTTCAAGTAATATACTCATATCTTAAACTTAATCAGCTTTTCCCCCAGCCTCTTGATCTTCAGAAAACTTAACTTTTGGCTGTTAAAACTTATGTTCTACCAATTTCTAACTCTTATTTCCTACAATAACAATTCATTAGTCGCACTAAATTTTAACATCTTTCAGTAAAGAAAAGAGTGTTTCATAAGAAACCAAATACTGCATTTAATTGGCATATGCATCAACAAAACTAAAATTAATCCAACCTTTCAGCAGACTGGGGTTTTTTATTTAGTCCTTTGCACCTACTCCATCTACTTTAACACATTGTACTCTTAAATGCAGGTAGCCTTGACATCCATGTCAGGCGGGGGAGTTACAATACCTGTGGTATTGTAGTTACAGTGAGGTGGCTACAACCACTGTGTGCCCAGGTGGTCAAAAAGGCCAATAACCCCTGGCTTGCATCAGAAATGGGGTGGCCAGCAGACCAGGGCACAGACTGTCCCCCTGTGCTGGGCACAGGTAAGACCACACCTCAAATGCTGGGTTCAGTTTTGGGCCCCTCACTGCAACAAAGATATTGAGGGGCTGGGGCTTGTCTGGGGAGGGGCAGTGGAGCTGCTGAAGGGTCTGGAGCACAAGTCTGGTGAGGAGCAGATGAGGGATTTTGGGATGTTTAGCCTACAGAAAAGGAGCCTTGGGTAAGACCTTAGTACTGTCTACAAGTACCTGACTGGGGTTTGTAGCTCAGTGGGGGTTGTCTCTTCTCCCAAATAACAAGTGAGCTTGGATTGTGCCAGGGTAGGTTTAAAATGGATATTAGGAATAACTTCTTCACTGAGAAGGTTGTCAAGCACTCGTGCAGGCTGCCCACAGAAGTGCTGGAGTCGCCATCCCTGGAGGGATTTAAAAGACGTGTATGTGTAGCACTGGCTGAGTGGTGAACACAGCAGTGAGAGGTTGGAGGTTGCACCTGCTGATCTTAAAGGGCTTTTCCAACCTCAGACATTCAATGATTCTGTGAAAATGAGATTGCTCTTTTCTCAGTATCTGAAAAATGTCTAAATGGTTCTGTTTTCTCTGTGTCTTTTCTGAACTACTTGAAGCCTCAGTGAAAGAACATTCAACAGATATTTGGCCCCTTAACATTTTTATTATTATTTTCACGTTTCCCAGTGGCTCAGTTCTTTCTTTACATTTAATGTCCATAAATCTGACTATTTTTGTAGTGCCAGGTCATGACTATTTCAGTTGTTATTCAAAAAGCTGTCTTTTTTCTGTGGACAATATAATTAGAGACTCAGAATCACTGTTGTCAACATTTGTGTATTGGAAATGTTGACTGCCACAGTGAGATAAAAGACCCATAATTCAATTTGATCAAAGTGCCTTAAACAACTACACGCAGTGGTGAGAATCTATGAAATATTGATCAGTTCTTTCAAGTAATTCAGAAATAACCCACTTAAAACCTTAAAGACATACACAGATTTCCGATCTTTTTACTTCTCTTATTTGTTCTAAAACTAGTAAAACTGGATGTTTTTGTTGGAGTTTTTTTTTGTTAACAACTGAATGGATTTAATTATTTCTACAAGTAAAATTATCTTAATATTTTTGGTACCTAATTAATAAGCAATTTATTTCCAAAACTACAAAGAGACTTGGAATAATTTTAGGTTAATTGGATAGCCATTATTTATTTTGAAAAAATATTTTCTTTCTTCTAAATATCATGATTAAATTAAATTACTGATCTGTCTTCATATGAAAAATGCAGCTATTGTTATTGCTGATTACCAACGAAGGGACAGTACTAATATTATGAACTGAAGTCCATTTTATTCCATGATTACCATTTTTTCCCATTAAATACTGATGTTTACATCTACTAGAAGATTTTCTCGCCTCCTCACCTCCATTTTTAATGGATCACTCCTTAAAAAAAATCTTTCTGTATAAGCACCATGGTCCTGGAAATGACACAGATTTTACTCAAAGTTACGTTTCATTGTCATAAAAAAATCATATTATCTTTTTTTAAAATTATTTCTGTCTTCCAATATTTTCTGCTTTTTTGCCCGTAATTCCAGGTATAAAGCCCAGTGTGCAACAGGAGTAATGGAAACAATTTCACCTGCTGCCTTTAAAAAGCATTTTGTTTGCTTAGCTGTGAACTGTGTAGTTCTGTATTGCTGCACCTCAGCACATTGACAGTGTTGACATTGACTGTCGATTGGGAGTACATGACACCATTTGGGGACTGTTTGTACACTCCAGAGCAGTTATTCTGGATTTTAGGTGGCTGTAAATTTTGTACATTTTTTCCTCTTATGCCATAGCATGGGATCATGAAGACTGAGAATAGCTCGTCACTGATGTTCACTGGCGTACAAATACCTTTCCTCCTCTGCAGCCCTTGGTGCCCACCTGGAATTCATACCAGGGTTTCTTTTGTTAATATATTATATTTTATTAATATTTTTATATCTCATCTGTCACCTTAGCTCCTCAACATCTTATATTCTTGGCATGTTGTAAACTGCACTCTCTTAGTTATGGAGCTAACTAAAAGCTGGATGAAGCTGATGAGACAAACATTACCTGATTTCTTCAATCTTTTTTGTTTTGTCATACTCATACGGCAAATAATAGCAAACCATCCACTGCACGGAAATGACCTTTTTTTAGTGAATAATACTAAAATAGATCAAATATTCCAGCCTTTCCAGCTCCATAACTTTGGGATAATTACATAGTCAGTGTTAGTCACTATACACTCAGTGACAGAAATTCATTCTAGCTGAAGTGGAGATTTCATAGAGGATGATATTAGGAAGAAGACAAAAGCAGACAGAGCTTTTGTCCTAGGTCATTGTCTAGTTTGCAATTATAAGAACTTACAAACAACACAAGAAGTTTGCACCAGTGTCTATGGGGTGTTAAATTCCAAGGCTGCCATACAGATCAGAGGGATACTTGTTCCCTTAACTTCTGAAAAGAAAGGTGGCATCATCAGCTTTGTGAGGATATTATTTTTCCTCATGCAGAAATGGGACTTGTTCCTGCTGACTGGTAGTAAGAATGTTGGGTAAGAACATTTAATACATTGAAATGTTTTGCAGGGTTGACAAAAATTCGTTATTCACAATTTAGACATCTAAATATTCAGGATTAAGATGGAACATTAATGTTTGATAAATTGCCTTGCATCCACTTGCTGCATGACATTTTTATGTAAAATATTTGGTTACTATTGGTTACAGTTAGAGATAGGACAGATAATTCAGAACATAGATCTTATTCAGTAAAGCAAATACTATTTTTATAAGGACTAGTGCACTACTCTGGGTTTCTGAAATTAAAGGTGTTAAATACACAGATTTTCTTTTTTCTGTGGAAAAAATTTGCATCTCACACAGAATTTAAAGTAAGTTTAACTCCATTGATTCATTCCATTGATTGCAGTGTAGCTTCTCTTGATAATGATATGAATGTGAATAAGTATTTTAAGACCATTGTGTCATCTGATCATGTATCTTCTGTGGTGCCATGTCCTTCATGCCAGGAGGGAAATTATCCTTTCACTTACATCCATGTAAACCTGCTCTCTAGTAAGTTAAAGGAAAGGACTGAACAATATCCACCTAAAGTTTTGAGGCAGAATGATAATTTGGATATAGTAACAGCTATTATAAAGCCAAACCAAAAGCTGACTGTACTGAAACTGAAAGGCAACTGATTGCATTCCCAGTGCAAATCAGAATCTGTGGACTGTCCTCTCACATTAACACCGTCAGAGCTCTTTCACTAGTCTAGAAAATAACAGGAGAAGATTTGTGTCCCATTCGACTACTTCGAGTATTGACACGTGTGTTTTTTAGGTCTAGGTATCCTTGCCATGTAGAAAGCTAAATGGAAAAGATGCAGATACTTTTGGGACTCTCAGTCTCACTTGACAGGGAGTAATGCATCTTATTTTGCATTGGAAACAACAAAAATAGTGTTGGTTTCGGTTTAAGATAAACAGTCAAAACTTCTGTATAAGAAAGGAAAATTTTATAGTATTAGTGCATTATCTCTTTCTGCTTTGGAGACAGAATGGTCTCTGTTATGGAGTGTAATTATTGTCTAATAACTAATTGTTAATAATTATTGCTAATAATTATATCCATTATTTACAATTAATTATTGCAATTATTGCAATTATTGTCTAAATTGATGCAGAGTGCAAATTTTCACTGCTCCGAGAAAAAGAGTAATTTTATCTCCATCTGGAAGTGTCCCTTGAACCTGTGTGCCCTACGGACTTTGAAGAGACCTGGTGCTAACCAGAGCTTTGAGGTAGATTTTCCTGGCCTGTCTCCTATGCAAAATTCTCCAACTAGGAATGAAGGTGACTTATCAAGTTACCCCCCCACCCTGTCCTTCCCCCAAAAAACAACCCAACCCCAAATTCTTCACAATAAAAGGGAGAGGTTCTGTCAGACTTGATACTAAAAAGACTGGATTTTTTAAATAGACCCAATTAAATGTTACTACACATTTCCATATTTACACAGCAGAAATGATTGACAAAAATAAAAATCACATGTAACTCTGTTTGCACACTGTTCTTTACAAAGGGTCCTTGATGCACCTTCGGTCTGATTTTAACTAACCCATGACTGTAAATTGTAACAAACTGCCTATAATCTTCAACAAGTTATTTTGCTATTAGCCTGGCCAGCTTGTCTCTAGTTTTCTCAGCCAAGTATCCTGATCCCTCAGGCTCACAGTCTCTTCTACCTCCTGTATCTTACTTTCTGTGAAGTCTTGTTTCCCCTGAGCATGGCAAATAGCTCCCTGAGGAAAGCACTTTCTCACCCATGTGAGAAACATAAATTCCAGCATGCTATGAAAAAGCAACATTATTTTTTTCTTTTTTATCAGATCCGTACACCATGATATTGCACCATATTTCCTGGAAAAAAACTTTATTCAATAATTTAGCATATTCACTCTTAGCTGTCATGCTTAACTGACACTTGGCATATTTAGTGACATAGTTTCAGCAGATTGTGTCTGTGATTTCATAGTGCACAGAGGTTTCACATTGCTCCTCTCCCTTAATGGAACATAACATAAAAAGAGAGCAAATAAAACGCATGATTTCTGTCTCTAGTACAATGCAGCATCCCAGAAATATATCTGAGTGTTTATGTCTACCCAGTCTTCTATAATATATATTAAAAAAAGTGCTTATGACTGTGTTATGGGAAAAGGTCCATGCAATTGTATTAATGCAGGAGTTAGACTTGAGTAATATGTATTTAAATATGTATATAGGGCTGAGTGATTGAGATTGCTTTTACTGACTGCAAAAAAAACATCCTCCCCTGCATTATAGCTCTTAAGGCCGAGGGACAAGCATTTAAAGCAAACAGAGCATAGCGAGACCAGAATGCCAGAGAAGTTAGTTGTAAATTGACCAATTTACCCTGGCAATGGTAAGGTTTGTCATCCCCAGAAGTAATGACTATGAACTATCTTGTTCACACAGTATAGGAGATTAGGTCATATTTCCAACCTTTCTTTCTCTCTTAGAAACACAATATTGTTATCTTGCAGCCTTTTGAGAAGTCACAAGTAAAAATTGCATTAATTTAAAGAGAACAAGAATAGGCCTCCACCACTTCAACATTAAAAGATATCAAAGCAGTTAATTTTCAAAGCTTCTTGTTCATCCAATATTTATTCAATTTTCATAAAAATAGCTATAAACACATTGTCTAATAATGACCAAAGAAATTCAAATTCTTATGTTAATATAAAGGAACACTATATTAAAACATAAAGGCAACGTATCATGAAACATGCAACATTACCATTTTACCAGCTCATATATCAGAAGTTCTTGCATATTTTTATATAATTTCTGCTTGTAAGAGTATTTTAGCATGTTTTTTATATTCCTTTCTATTTGTTTATCCTAAAAAGAAAGCAACTGACTTTTGCAGTATAAACTACTTGTGGCTTTACATAGGGTAATGACTTTCTGAAGGCGAACTGAATTACTCCAAACACATTATGAATAAAACTTCACTACCATTTGTTATTTATATAAAGTCCTGTATGTCACTTGCTAATGTAGTCACATTGGGATAGCAACACCTTTGTGTTCGTGCACACACCTGTAGTTACATATGTACTATTGACATTCACTGAATTAATGAAATAATTGAATATTATAATCAACAGGGCTTGTAGAATTTATATCTTCTGTAATTATGTATATTACATTATATAGAATTTATGTATATTCTGTTGTGAATATCTCACCTAGAAAAAAAATTCATGTTTCAATAGCAGAGATTTGGTCATTTTTTTTCATGCTAGAGTGAGGTGCTGATCAAAATGAGAAAGGTGGGAAATAGCTGTCAGGTACCTGCAAGGATGGAAATACCCACCCAATGGGCTCTAACTAGAATGGGAGACTTGGTTCTTGCTGGGTGCTCTGTGGTGGGTTAACCTTGGCTTGCTGCCTCGGGAAGACAGGGCAAAGTAAGATGAACGATCTTGTGGTTCAAGACAAGGACAGGGAGAGTGCTCAGGAATTATGGTAATGAACAAAACAAACATCACCTGGGGGCTTAATACAATTTTTAATAGCAAAGTAGGATAGTGAGAAATAAAACCAAAACTGTAAACACCTTCCTTCTCATTTTCCCACCTTCTTCCTGGGCTCATCCTCACTCCTGACCATTTTATCTCCTTCCACCTGAGCAGTGCAGGGGGATAGGGAACAGGGGTTGGGTTTAGTTTGTAACACATCCTCTTTGTTGCTCTTTTTTCTCCTCACACCTTTTTCCCTGATCCAGCATAGGTCCTTCCCACAGGCTGCAGTCTTTCAGATTAAAGCTGCTATAGCCTGGGCTCCTGCCGGGGCTGCAGAGTGGAAGTGTGCAGATAGGATCGCTCCTGCGCTCCAAGGGAACAGCTGCCTCCCCATGGTCTTCCCCGTGGGCTGCTGGAGCACCTCCTCCCTTTTCTTCTCTGATATGGGTGTCTTAATAGTTGACCCACCCCAAAACCTTGCCATATAAACTGAATAGACCCCCGTATCCGGGATGTTATGGAGGGAATACCAAGTTTTACCTTACCCTTGGGCTGTTACCCTCTGCTGTTCATCCATCTGGACACCAGTGATGGTGCTGGGTGAATCCCAAGCATGCCATTGGAAACTGAGCTCTGGAAGTGAGGGTCAAGGGACTGAGGGACAAGAGACAGAAGCCTGCCATGGTTTCAAATGCTGAAAGAATTGGATATAGACCATGGTTCAATACCTGTGGGGCTGATGATGCAGGGAGAGCTTCAGCTGAAACAAGAATTTCTTGTACCATTGGTAGAATAATTTGGTGGTGTTGTATCAGTCCACTGGCCCACCATGGGATCACACACGTATTGATAGGGCATGTTTTCCAGTGTGCATCAGGTGGACAAATAAACAGGCATAGGAACAGGCTCAGTCAGGTAGCTCTTTAGGGATGAGACAGTGCTCTTCTAAGCAATGAAAATACAGAAGTTTTCCCCAAGCAGAAAGTGCTGGGCTCTGTGCGGTGCTGAGTTCATAATCACCAATAGTACAGAAAGAACATTAATGGGCATAGAATGGAATATCCACAAAGCATTTCCACTCTCACACTCAGTTGTAACCCCTGGCATGGTAGCTATATAAAATTGTTACTGTAACTGAGCATTATGACATGGCCAAGCAAAATACGTGACCTTTATGCAATGTCTGTGCTGAACTAATTTTGTCAGACAACTGCAACTATCTTCAATAAATTTCACAGATCTTTGGGGATGAACAATCTGTGAAGATGTGCACACTCAGTATGCTGAATTTCTGACTCACTGTATTTGGTATCTTTAAAACCTCCTTCAACTCCATGACTGCAAAGGGAGAATAGTGCTTCCAGTATTTCAGCCTCCTGCCTTCCCTGCTTTTTTTGCCAGCTCAGCAAACTAGCAGCAGTTATAGCCTTCTGTGGAATCGTTGGAACAAGCAGCGAGCTTTCTCTAATGGGAGGTGCAATTATTTCCTCTACATACTCCTCTTGAATCATTTTGTCAGCCATTACCTAAACTCGAAGTCAGTTTGTACTGACGATATAGTAACATATTGATCCACCCAATTTATCTGTGCTGGCGAAATTCTTAGCAGCCCATTACATATGCTGCTTTAATACTAATGGGTTTGACATTCACACATGGAAGAAATATAAGATATATGTTGGTTTTCTGCTCTTGAAGACAAGCCTACTCCACTCTTTAGGCAACTATTTGACATTAATTGCAGGTGCAGTTTGCCAGCTCTTGAGTTCTGACATTACAGCCTTGCTACAACTTTGAAACACGGAGTAGCACGATTCAAGGGCTCTGTAGTCTTCCTGCTTGAATTAGCAATTCATTCCAGCTTTTATGTAAAATTCCAGTTTGATTTTAGCTAAATTTTCACTATACTCAAAGTTACTGCATATGTTCTCAACATATTTATACAGACAAGGTTAAGAATTGCAGATATTTTCATTCAAAATCTTCTGGTTTTGGCACACCATCCTCCTCAACCGCTCTTGTAAAGCATTTCAGTTGATAATTAAAATATTAAAGTGGTAAGCCTGCATGTTTAATCCTTGCAACTTTAGCTGTTTCAGGATCATGTTTGCAGAATTAGGTTCCATTTCTGCAAATACTGAGGTCAGTGAGAAGGTTCATGAGCTTCAATAACTTGCCAATTTGACAGTACTGTTCAACTCAAACTGGACTAAGTACCAAAAAAACCAAGCACTAAACATCATTGTAATAAACCCCCATATGAAAAAGCATGCCTTGATTTATGAGCCTCTCTGTAATAAAAAATTCTACTTTAAAATGAAATTTAACACTTTAGGACAACTACCGTTCTGAAATGTATGCAGCCATATCAGTTAGAGCATAGTTATCCTTTTAGAGGAAAAAAAATCCCTTTAAATCAGTTGCATACAGTTTTCTTCACGATTCATGTTAAAACTCTGACTGAAGATTCACTCAAGAATTTATATAGAGGAAAAAATCAAAGATGTATTAAAAATTAATTAGATGTGTAATGTCTATTAAAGTTTTTAGAAACTGGATATATGAAATGAAAATTAGCTGTGAAAAATGAAATTTTTTTTTCCACCCTCAGTACATGAAGTGATAAGGTGAGATAATAGGATTCACAATTTGTTGAATTAAAGTTCTTGGTAAAACAGAATAAAATTAAACAAAAACTAGGAATTCAGTGCTAATTCTCTATATGTGCTCCCAC
The DNA here is from genome assembly GCA_013399875.1 of Gymnorhina tibicen. Lineage (NCBI taxonomy): Eukaryota > Metazoa > Chordata > Aves > Passeriformes > Artamidae > Gymnorhina > Gymnorhina tibicen. Next base: position 191,259 of record VXAZ01001997.1, on the reverse strand, counting down.
TTAATGAAAAAAAAATTCAAGTTTTCTTTGTGTCTGCATGGGTGTGGCTGTGCACATACAGTGAGAAGGCAAAAGCTGAAGAAGAATCAATATATAATGTGTCTATCAGGTTACCATAAGAAGTGGGCAGAGCACCAAGTCTGACAGAGTTCAAGAAGCATTGAATGCTCTCAGGCACAGCGTGGGATTGTTGGGGTGTCCTGTGCAGAGCCAGGAGTTGGACTGATGATCCCAGTGGGTCTCTTCCAGCTCAGGATATTCTGTGATTCTGTGATTAATTCCTAGAGTGCTCTATTTTCTCTGGAAATACTGATCCATATCAAACAACTTGTTTAGCCCTTTCTGTGTTATATATTTTTTCAAGTATAATTTTTGTGCTTGAATGGGTTTAGACAGTTTTTTTTTTTACTTAGTCTTTCATCTTAAGGAGCTGGTGAAGAAGCTCCTTGTGTAGCTGCTGAAGGAAAGCAATCCCATACTGCTGGCTCAGATCCATTGCCCACAGTCAGACCCTGGACACACCTGGTGAGACAGAATACTCTCATGTTGAAGCATAGATGTTATTTAAAGGAGAGCAAATCATTAATTTAATAATGTATTCTAGTTAGGAAATCTGCATGACAAAACTCAAAGAAGATGCTTTCAGGGATACGGTCCTCCTCTGAATTGTACAAATATCTTTCAAAAATATTTTTTCAAATAGTAAAAGATATTTCCTTTAATGTGCATTCTCTGATTTATTGTGTTCTCTTTCATTAATATTCTATGATCGTTGAATATTAAAAGAATATTGGAATTCATATTAATATTCTCAATGAATACTTCATATAATGAATATATGATTAGAATACTCTCAATGAATACCAATGGAAAATGTAACTGCAAGAATATTGCTGAATGGTAATTTTTATTTTATAAATATGTATACTTGCACTTTTAACCTGAGACAGAAAGATGGTTTCAGTGAAACTTCTGAGTGTTTTTCATCAAATTCATCAAATCATAGTTGAGTGACTTACAGATTATCATTTCTAGACATTTTGAAATGATTTGCATGATACTTTTGAACTATGTACAAATATTCTGCAGAACATATAAACACATAGACTAAACCCAGGAATGATCTGGAGGAAATTTATGCACCTTGTGGACAGAAATGTAAGACAAAGAGTTCAAACCAAATAAAAGTTTCAACAAACCATAAATTCTGTTCAGGAAACTTGTTTTCATTCTTCTTTCTGATTTTTGTCACTTACTTGGGTTGTTTCTCAGTGTTGTCTGCATAAAAGATAATTATCATATTTTCATTTTTTCTTATAAAGAACCTTGGGAAGTACTGCCACTCACTATGTGTAATTGCAATGCTTAAAACAATGGTAAGCTGGGATCTTGACATACTAGTACAGTACACCTCTAGTTAGTACTATTATCATTAGTATTTATTTCAAGTAACATCTGAAAGTATTTCAACCAAAAAATTGAAAACTCAGAAATCAAGCAGATTTCTAATTTAAAAAGGTGCTTTAAAATGGAATGAAATTTTCCTGGTGGAAGATATGAAAAAAAGTGAAGGGAGTAGACAAATTTTAAAACCTCAATTATGTCAAACATACTGTCTTTCAACAGTTCTGGTATACTAGCAGAAGGAAGTTGAATGTCTAAATAATATTTCTGCTTAATACTTCAGGGTGGATTAACTTGTCACAATTAGTACTGACAGCAGAAAAACTTGGCCTCTTAAACTATATTTGATATGAAGCCAAAATAAAATCCCAAGTGTTCACCTTGAAATATAAACCAGGGTGCTGGGGAGGTTCATAAAAGATATAGTGAGGAATCACCCCACTACCCAAACACAATATCATGAATGAATGATAAATATTATCTGAGATAATCCTTGTAGTTTTTTTCTCTGCACATTGCAGGAAACATTAAACATATTTGAATGTTGCGACATTGAGGATCCCGAGATCAAATTTCAATGTGATACATAAGATGTGTATCTTTTGTGTGGCTCTCCCAAATGTCAGGATTCCCTGGCAGAGAAGGAATTTACCTCTTAAAAGCAGAGTGTGAATAAGAGATATATTTTCAGGAATCTAGTAGCACAATTTCCAGTTTTTATCTGAAACATTCCGTATGGCTCAGGTCACAACATCAGTGAAAGGACATTCAAAGGAGAGGTTAAAAGATGGGCATCAAAGGACAACAAAAATTTCTTGGGAGTCTGAGTGAATTCATGATGGAAGACCTGTCAGGCATGGTCAACACAGTTTAGTTACAGAAGATCTCAGAGGAAGGTTACAGAAGTATGTGCAATATGCTGATGATATTATCTTCAAAGCCACATAGATTTTAAAATGTGTGAATTAAAGTGAAGAAATAGTACATGTATTAGCTGTAAAAATTCTCTTTTTAAGGAATGCAGTTTCTCTGAATAGTTAACTTGAATAAGCATATTAATTCATAAATATGCTAATTAAACAAGGAATAAAAACTAATTGCTTATTTGTTACTTAACTTTTTAACAGCTGACATTCTCAGGCATTTGATGAATCTTCTCAGGAGCATTGTTTTTGGCTTTGCTGTCTGAAGCTGTGTAAGAAAAGTAGAAACCTGTGGAAGCAGTGGCCTGTGGCAGCCGTTCTGGTCTTAATGAGAACCCTGTGTACGAGAGCAACTTGTTACACTTAACTTTGATAAAGGCTTTCTGTTCTCTTGGGAAAGATGCATACCAAGGAAATGACTGCAGCCCTAAACACCAGGTGTGAATGTTTCTCTTTTACCTCCTGGAACACTGGGAGGTGGATTGTTTGAGTGAATGGCTGATAAGGGGCAGAGAAATCTGCCCTGGCAGGTGTTTGGTGGTGTGGCTGTTTCGTCTTTCCTTCTGCACGTTCCCAAAACTTTCTTAAAACTTTCCCATAGTAGAAACATATAAATACTGGAGTGTGTGTAATAAAGATGGATTCTGCTAGAAGAAGCAATGGTCTCTGTTTTTTTCCAAGCTGCTGCAATACTCTCCTGCAAATTCTTTTCCACAATAAAACTAACTTAAAATGCAATTTCTCTGAGGATTTTCTAAGCACTTGCTATAATTCATATTATACACACATACTTTTATTAATTTTCTCACCTATTTTCCATCATTGATGCAAAAGTTGACTTTGTCTAACAAAGCTCGTTTTCCTTAAAAGCCATGGAATGGTACCAGAATTTTAATTTTGCCCTGCACAAATCTGAACCAGACACTCTGAAAAACTCCAAAATCTCAGCTGATAAATCTAAAAAGCTTGTGAAAAGTGCAGTCTAGAGATTCAGGTTGCATATGTATTACTGGATGAGATAAAAATGGAGCTTAACTGCTAGCTGTGAAATATCACTAACAATAGGTGAACATCCTTCTCTCATATTTCATAAATTGGTCTAAGAAGCTGCACTAAGTTGCTATGGATCCACAGATAACTAGTGTCTTGCTTGTTTCTTCAGTTTAAGAAACCTTTGCAATATCCCTTATGCTGTGGAAGAGTTTTACAAATATTAATAGTTTTGTCCATTTTGATTTTATTTTAAAATTAGCTTCCTATTATTAAAGGCTGTTCTCATGTCAAATGTGCATCTCCCAGCCTCTGATTATATCCATGCAAAGTGAGCAATGAAAACACTCTTTTTGTAATGAGAAATGTGTGATGTTGTCCTAGTAAAGACCTGATTGCTTGCTGAAGTCTGAAGATTTATAGCAAATAGAAACCTTCCAATCACCATTCTGAAGAGTGCTAGCAAAAAGGGTCAAACAGATAGACAGCCAAAAATATTTATACAGGTGTCTGAGCATAAAAGGATATGCAGCTTTAAATATTTTGTTCTGAATTTCTTCTGTTTTAGTAACACAGAGAAAAATTGTCACATAGTACCTGAGAATGAGTTTATTGCTGGAAAGTACAATGCAATATATCATTGTCGATAATGTCTCTTCCAGAGACAAAGGAACATCAGTGAAAATCAGCAGAATTTGGTTGCAAATGTTCTTTATTGATGCTTTTTGTTCAGTTCAGGAAAAGCATTTAGTGACTCTTGGTAACACATAAAACAAATAATGGACTTCCCTTTTATCTCCATCTTATTCACTGTAAGTGAGTGTTTAGGGCAAACATAAGAGCTGAACATCTAACAATATTTAGACATTGTTTACATGTCTTGTTTTCTCTCTTCCATCAGCACTGATATTTTGTTAAATAGAAGATGAGAGAAGTGGAAAATAGGATGTTTCTTCTCTGTCTAGCATGTGAAGAACTGACAGAATTCTCACACTGGTGAAGATTTCTGATCCTTCAGACGAGGAATTGCAGAGATTAGTGTGAGCCAAGGTGCTCTAGTGGGTCTTATATGCTGCAAGTCCAACTCTTTCTTCACCACAATTAGCAAGGCAAGATCCTGTACTTTGGCATCACTTTGACATATTTAAAAGGAAAACATTCATTCCAGATTGCTAATAAAAGAGTCATCTTGTCCAGCCATAAGTAAAATGGGGGCAGATCCATGTAACAAGCTTACTATTTACAGAACTGAACCTTATTTAGACTTAAAAAGACACAATATGAAAAGAAGCTACTTAGTTTACAACCCCTACTCAGTAAGAACTGGGACTTAACATAAGGATTTAATATTCCAATTGGCCTCTACAAACTCCCATTAAATACAGTATCTGCCATCTTTCATTGTATTTCCCATGGTTTCTGTTTCTTAGTTTAGACATTTGTGAATTTAGATAAGGGAACAATGAAGTTTTTAACACTTGCCAGGTAAGTTATGGAAAAATTAATCATAATTTATTGATTTTCTAAATGTTGAAATGTTTAAAAGCTGAACTACTTAATTCATATCTTGATTATACTTAATAGCAATTGCTAACTTTTATTTAAAACAAAAGAACTTCTAATATACTTTCTAGAGAAAAAAGTAAAATGGCAAGGAAAATCTCCTGAATTTTTGTTATTTTGAATGGAGTGTTTCTGAGTCCATTTCCTTTATTTAGACATTTCTCTTGGATCTTCAGTTTTTCTAATGAGCATTTGTGCACACTATGAATGATGAATGACATTTCTAAAGATAAGCACAGATGTTGATACTTAAGTCACAAAGGCATAAACTAGTAAAAATCCTGCCTTAGAATTGAAAAACGGAAGTCTTTCAATGAATAAATGCAAACCAGGAAAAAAGCCTCATTTCACTCAATCAAAACCGCTTCTCAATTTGAAAATGTTTTCAATACCTTTAATCTTCTTTTAAAAAAATTCTCATCTAGAAATTGTACAGATGAAATTATACATAGAATTATAGAATTATTTGGGTCGGAAGGGACCTTTTTGAGATGGGCAGGGGCACCTTCCACTAGACCAGGTTGCTCAGAGCCCCATCCAGCCTGGCCTTGAATGCTTCCAGGGATGGGGAATCCACAGCTTTTCTGGGCAATCTGCCTCACCACCTTGACAGGAAAGAATTTCTTCCTAAAATCCAATTTAAACCTTTCAGTTTAAAACCATCCCCTCCTTTTCCTATCACTACATGCCTTTGCGAAAAAGCATTCTGCTTTTCATGACCTTTTTGAAAACACTCTCCTTGTGGCTGACTGAGGAATAACTGAAAATACAAATTATGCAAGTTAGTATATAATGTTTTAAAGAAAAAAAACCTAAGGTATGCCGTACTGGTAAACAAGTAGTCAGTTTTTTTCTTAAAACTTCATGAACTTCAAAAACTCTCCATATTTCCCTGACTGAGAGCAGGCAGATCACTCATGGCAGTGGGAAGAATTGTGGCTAAGAAAGTTTTAATAGACTAACAGAAATAAGACATCCTGCTGTAGGAAGCAGCTGTTAGCAGATAATAACGTTATTAAGAGTTTGCAGTATTCTTGAAAAAGATGAAAAAAAGGCATACAAAATGAATAGGAATTATCTGAACAGAAGTCCTATGACATGTGCTCCAATTTTCTGGGACTGGAAGGCTTCAATCAAAGATGATATATTTGAGTGTACAATTTTTTTCACCCCCACAGAGTTTTGGCCTTTTCTTTTCGTTTGTTTTAAAGCTAACTTACCAGTGATTTCATCCTAAACAATGATGGGTCAAGTGTCCTCTTTACTTGATTTTCAAGTAAATTATTAGTTCCTGTGCAATGAGGACAGATGGGATATGATTACTGATTGGATATAACAATCATAATCTGATGCCACCTAATATTTTCAGAGGATATTAGGACCTGTGAACAGGAAATGTGAGCAATCTATATAAGTAAGGATTTTGATAGTCAACTTTTACAGACTTAGAAAAACCGCTAGATCTCTAAGGTCACAGACTGAAAACTATTGACTGAGAGGTTTTCCAGAGTTTCAGAATGTATTGGGTCCTTTAGGGATCTCATCTTCACCTAAGGGAAGGGACTTACTCTGCATCAACCATTAAGCAGCTGATCCGCTGCTTACTATTTGGTCTCACAACCACTGAGTAGTTGTGGGAGGTTCATAAATCCAGTCTGTCACCAATCTTGAACAGCTACGAGCAACAGATCTAGAAAGATTTAATGGTTTTTTTTGTTTCTTGTATAACTATCTGCTAATTATACACCACTCTTTAATTTTTTCACAGGTAGAAAACTATATTTTATATAATTTCTAAGGATAGTGAAAATCCCAAAGCTTTTTTAGGGAAAGAGAATTTGTCAGATTACTTATTGGATTCTTTCTCTCATTTCTGCAAACATTTATAGATGGGAAAGGTTTTTTTTGCAAAAGATGTTTGCAAAAGAAACAGTTGTGGCTAAACATTTGCACAAATATTTGCTTGAGTATTTACCTTGATCACACTTGTAAATTTTGACCTGGCACATGATCAAGGAAAAAGAAGAGTTTGCAGCTAAACTCCTACCTGCTTTCTGTCTTTGATGAATTTGGGAACTGCTCATAAATCCTTAATGTATCTAACTCAATTTGACTTCAATGTCAAGACAGATACATTACAGATAAGCCAACACTCTGATGAAACTAGATTATCACAGCTTGATACAGCTTAAAAGTCACCCTATTTTTCCTGTTAGAAATATACTCTTAAAAGCTGACGTGACATTTTCTTAATTGTTAAAAGAATGCTTTCCTAATATTATTTCATAGGTTCCTTTTTGAATTAGTTTACTGTTTGTCAAAGATACGCTGAAGAAACTGTGTTGTTCTGAGTTAACACAATAGTCCTAGCCACACTTTTACAAGAGTAGGACAATATTTTATTTCATTTTTCCAAAATTTACCTCCCCTTTGTCTCTCTTTAGTCAGCTTACTGTGATTGTGCCTTTTGCTAAAGAAATCAAAGGTATTATTTATGGTTTGGGACAAAGGTCCTCTTGAGGATTAATGAAGTGGAGGGTGGATTCACAACAATAGTGAATTAAAAAGATCTAAGGCAATAGGGATCAATGAAAACCTGGGTTTTTTTCACAGAATTCTTAATAAGATATAGTTTTTTCTTTCTTAGGATATCCATTATTCATTTAATGATATAATTGTCATTAAGTAGAAAAATTAGACAAGAATCCTTGCCAGTACATTTAGCACTCATTTTGATTGGTGTTATGACTTAAGAGAATTGGGCTTCCTATTTAATCTAAGTACTACAGAACAGTACAAAAAAGGAAATATATAGTGGAAGTTCCCCTCAGAGCAGCAACGTATTTATGAAACTATAGAAAAAAGCCCCAGAGCTAAGGGGAGAGGGGGGGAGTAAAATCATCTTAAATGCTGAACTCCATGCAGATATGGCTATGTAATTATCAATAATTGAGTCAGATATGTAGAGGTACCTCTGGAACCTCTGCCCTGGCTGAAACCATACTTTTCACTGCTGTGTAACTGCAAGTGAACAAACTGTGCTGCTCAAAGTTCCTGAGTTTATAAAGGCCCTGGAAATACAGAAAAGAATTTATGCAGAACTACATATGAATGAGTATATATGAGCCTACTGAAAAACTGGGTGCATTAACTTGATTTTTAAAACATTCTAATGTGGGAATGGATTAGTGTGGCCTCATAGTTTCTGATCTGGCTGGGCTGGATCAAGGGCATAAGCATCTTCACCCATGGTAAGGTACAAAATACCCCCGGGCACCACAGCAGTGTTTAGCCATAGTTTATCTTGCAATAGCTATGTCTCATGTCTGTACCTAATGGCAGTCAGCATCCCTAAATTTCAGTCTGATAGCTCAGCATTTGCACTGCCCTTCCTCTATTTTAGTCACTTTTTTTTCTTTTTTAGGAAATGAAATAATTTTAAGAAGTGGAAATAGGAAAAAATTATATTGTTTCTACTTTTGGTAGCCTGAGCCTCAATTTTTTTTCATTAGCAAATGAAAAATATTGACTTCATGGCCACATTCTAATTCCCCAAATGATTTTTACTTTTTTTTCCTCAAACACTTTAACTAGTGCCTACTTATTTTCATTCTGCTCAATTTTGCATTCTCTTTAAACATAGATACTTTGCTGGAATTATGTGACAGAAAGGATCTGCTGCTAAAAGCATGTGCAATGATAAGACCCATGCAACTATTATTTCCTGCTCATATAGTATTAATATAGGCATTTTACATTAGGAAGCCAACAAGAGAGGATAACTAAAAATCCTAAATCCTACAATTTCCTAAACCAGAATAATTTTATACATTTTTCCTGTGTTAGATCTTTTCAAAATTAAGTATCAGTAACAACACATGTAATCAACAGACGCAGAGGGAAATGCTGAAAGGCTGCAGAGGAGGTATCTTCAGTAGAAATTTTCAGGCTCAAGAGAATGATATAGGCTTACAGAAATAAGATATATAATCTAAGAACAGCTGAAATGATCCTGATTGAGGGGCTCAAACTGTACAAGAATTCAGCGTGGCTGCTGTGATTTCAGAAGCGCTAGAGGAAGGGCGACAGCTGTTTATAGCACAGAAACAGGGTCTGAATGTGAGAAAGAAGCACTTCCTTCCACAAATACTGCCAGAGGAATGGAGATACTGGCAAGCCTTGCAGGCTGAGAAAGGGATCAAGAGTCACCTTCCCCCCAAGGACTCAGCTGTCTGTGTCCCCAGACTGCATTTGGACCTTGGCTCTGTGTTACTGAGAACCTGGTTTCAATGCTTGAGGAAGTATGTGATCTAAAATGATACAAGATAAGAAAAGTGAAATCTCAGAAGCGTCATTGCTGAAGCACTGGGAGCAGTTCAGGCTTGCAAAAGGGAAAATACTGACATGAAAAGTTATAAAACCCTTGGGGTGGCATCTGAAAAACAAAGAATGAGAAGACAGTGATTCAATAACATCAGGGATCTGCAAGTAGCAACAGAGGCTGATTGATGTTTGCAGCAAACTCTGAAGTCTTCCATCAGGGCCAGTGAGTCTCTCAGTGCTTGGCCTAGGAGCTTCTTCATCCAAGATATCTGCTGTGCCTGTATTGGCCCATACATAATCATGCTGCACTCTAGCACTGTACATATATTTTCAAAGTGTCTGACTTAAGTGACCCAGGGAAAGAACAGGAAGGAAGGTTACTGAACACAGGAGTAGAGAGGGACCTGAGGCAGTGCTGGCTGCATGAAGGAGAAAGTTTTATCTATCCCCCTAATGCAACTAGCACAACTTGAAAAAGGGAAATTCTTATTTGGCCTAAGCTGTGCTTTCATGCTCCAGCTTATTTTCTCTAATGTAAAATCATAATATAGAAGACATTCATTACTGGAAGTTCATAAGCACGAAAATCTCAGGATTGTTAATAGTGTTCTCTCCCTTCTAAAGAGATTTTATAAAAATAAATGTAATGAGAGTGTCAAGAAGAAAGAGGAAGAATAATTAAGAAAGGAAAACTAAGAACAGGATGAAAGGGAAAAGAGATAAGGAGCAGGAAAAAGGGAAGTAGAAAGATAAATAGGCAATAGGAGAAAAGGATATATTACAAGAAAAATAATACTGTTGAAAATTAATGTTTTTACATTTTTGGCTGTTGGCTGCTGTACTGTGATTCTTTCTGTAAGCCACTAAAATCACACTTTCTGAATATTTTGCAGTACGGAAGAATAATGTGTAAAAACCTCATGACAGCAATCTGCAAATGACTGACCTTATGAATTCTGACAAATGACTCATGATATTATTTGTACAAATACATGAGTGCTCCAAAAAGATTCATCTCCAGGAATTTCAAAAAAATGTATTTCAGACAGATGTGAAAGCACATCTTGTTGTGCTTATGCAACCCTTTTCTGAAGCTTCCTTCATAGCAACCTTGTTCTTGTATTATTTATCATTCTATTGTCTCTGATCTATTATTCAAAAAGGAAAACCCTTTGATTAATATATATACAATATATTTCCAAATCAGTGCTGAAAATCTCAGCTACCAGGTGTCCATTATTGTTATCAGACACAAAAATGTGAAGCTGGAGAGTACTGATCAGGTCATTCTGTCCACGTTCCTGCCAATAAAGGACATACTGGGCCAATTTTTACTGCTGTTTTTATGACAAAATAACCAGCACTGCAAGACTTGCTGTACTTTCTTGCTATTCAGCTGTAACTGTTGAAATGAAAAAGTCTTACTCTCCCTCTGTAAACTAGTCCTGTCCTCCCTGAAACATGAATTATATCACAATTTGCTCCAGGGTCAGTCTGCAATCAGGTATTCCTTTCAGTCTTCTCGATGATTATATCCATCCATTAAATTACAAAAATTCCCTAAAAATGAAGATAAGTATTCATAAGTATACTACTGATGAGTTGAGCTCTAACATTCTAATAGGTATCATTATATTAGATTATGATATATTGTCTCATGTTTCTCATTAAGATTTCATTGCAAGTTTCTAATTATAAGGGTGCTCCCTAATGCTACCAAGGGAAAGCATGTGCTATAGCTAAAAACCTGACTTTCTATAGGGGGAGAAATTTGCAAAGGCAGAGATGTCCCTAACTGGCATTGAAATTCAGTTAGAGTTAGCTACCTAACTGCTATTTATCCCTTAGGAATGTAACTGAAGCATAAATATTTTTTATGTTTGCACAGCTTGACTGGGGGAAAGAAAAGCTTTCCTTTTCCTCCAAAAAACCCAAAAAAACAAAACTGAAGAAGGAAAAAACAATTTCCCTGACAATTATATGGCAGCAGGCAATGATATATTAACAACCAGTTTTCTAATTAAAAAGCACACAATTTTTTGTCCTTCATTGTAATTTTAACTCTTTGAATACAGAGACACCTATGGCTATGTAAAGGTCTATAATGAATTGTGCATGACTTCAAAATGTTAATATGATAGCTGAAACTCTTTTATTCTGTACAACAATCTAGAAGAGAAGGGCTTGTGTTCCTTCAGTTGTATTGCTCTTAACTAACATTTCTTAAAATGGGGAGAGTGAAAATCTATTCTGGAAGGATCAGGGATATGCAAAGAAGATTCTAATACACATCTGACTGACAAGAGGGTTCTCCTGAGGACTGTATTTTCCCATTATGTTTTAAAAAATAAAAGATTTTAAAAAATCTAAGATATTCTGGCATCTTACTGTCAAAAAGCATGACAAATGAGGAGAAAGAACAAAAGCAAAAAGAGGCCTAAAATCAAGGATAAATGAAAAGTCCCATGAGGCAGGTGGAGACTAGAGCTCTGTGACAGCAGCACAGGAGCAAAGATCAGTGTGTTCCAGTGTAATACTGTGACACAAACGCTCTAACCCGGACACACAAGGAATTATTGCTGTTGTTCTCCCTCTATATCACAGAATCAGAATAATAGAATCACAAAATCATAGTATGTTTTGGGTTGGAAGGGGCCTTATGAATCATCTAATCCAATCCTCCCTGCTGTGGGCTGGGACACCTTCCACTAGACCAGGTTGCTCAGACCCTCCTCCAACCTGGTCCTGAACACATCCCAGGGTGGAGCATCCACAGCTTCTCTGGGCAACCTGTTACAGTGGTCGATCACCTTCTGGGTAAACAATTTTCTCCTATCATCTAACTAAAATCTCTCCTCCTTTGGTTTAAAACTCTTCTCCCTTGTCTATCTCCCTACATCATTTGCTTGTGTAAAGAAGTCTCTCTCCATTGTTTTTATAGTAGGTTGAAGTAGGTCAAAGGCTGCAGTGAGGTCTCTCCAGTACCTTCTCCAGGGTGAATAGCCCAGATATTGTTCATGTCCAGATCTCATCACCTGTCTTTATAGGAAAGGTGCTCCAGCTCTCTGATCATCTTCACAGCCCCCCTCTGGACTTGCTCTATCATGGTAAGATGGTCCACATCTTTTCTGTGCTGGGGACCCCAGAGCTGGATGCGCTCTCCAACTGGGATCTCATGAGGGCAAAGCAGAGGGGGAGAATCCCCTCCCTCACCTGCTAGGAACACCTCTTTTGGTGCAGCCCAGGATGCACTTGGCCTTCTGGGCTGCTGGTACACACTGCTGGCTCCTGTCCAGCTTTTCTTCTATGAGAACCCGTAAGTCCTTTTTTGTGGGCTGCTCTCAGTGACTTCTCTCCCAGTCTCATGCCTGGGATTGCCCTGACACAGGTGCAGCACTTGGCACTTGTTGAATTTCCTGTTGAATTTCTTGAGGTTCTCATGGGTCCACTTCTCAAGCTTGTCCAGGTCTCCCTGGATGACACCCCATCCTTCTGTTGTGTCACCTGCACTGCTCAGCTTTGTGTTATCTGCAAACTTGCTGAGGGTGCACTCAATCCCACTGTCTCTGTCATTGATAAAGATACTGAAGAGCCACCTGTCCCAGGACAGACACCACTTGTCACCACCCTGCACCGGGACACAGAGCCATTGGCCACAGCTCTATGGCTGTGTCCGTCCAGCTAGTTCTTTTGGAGCAAAAGAATTTTGGACCACCCTTTAAATCCATGTCTCTCCGATTTGGAGACAAGGATGTCACGTGGGACAATGTTGAAGGCCTCACAGAACTCTAGGTAGGTGACATCAGCCTGTCTTCCCTTGTTGACCATTGCAGTCACTCCCTCACAGAAGGCCACCAGATTGGTCTAGACACAATTTGTCCTTAATAAAGCCATGCTGTCTATCTTGTATCACCTCTGTAATTTTAGTCTAGATAAGAATGGAATAATATTCATGCAGAAAAGAGATACCTTACATTTCAGACTGAAATTCCTCTTCCTTTTCTGTCCACAGACACTTACTCCTGTTTGATATGTGTGAGATGACTTCTATCCAGTTAGAAAATTTCACTAATTTTACAGGAGCAAGCCTGAGAGACAGTAATGCATACTGCTGCTGGATTCCTACAGGCTTTTGGGTAATAAGAGAAATATGTAAGCCATTTAACCAATAACTGTGAAAAATACTATGAGTTTAATCTTCTATATTTTTAAAGAGAGATGTAATGTTCTCAGCAGATCTTTTTTTAAATGCTTTAGTATTAAACCTTTTGCAATTAACAAAGGCTGTTTTTCAAGTGTTCTTCTCAAGTGAGACAATTCCTTTTCACTTTGCCTTACCACCTTTCATTGGCTGGAGAACAATTGCATGCAGATGGATTCATCAGCTTTGCACAGCATGTACACATTTCATTTCCACCACTACTTCACTAAATAACTGAAATGAAAGTGATGATAAATTAGAAATCTCAAGCCTACAAATCCATTTCTTTCTAAAATCTTACAGTCAGAATGCTTGTTAAAAATACTAATGAGTGACCACGTGGCTTTTGCCCAGAATAAGTGTTTTAAACATAAGTATACAGCATTTATACAACATAGTATGACGTAGTATATATATATAACATAACTGGTGTCCCTATTGAATCTGGTTTGCTGAGAAAATAATTGTATTATTGAAAAAAAAATAGCATGGCTCTTTCCTTCTAATTATGTGAGAAAATATTAAAATGTGTATCCTCAAATTTTGAGGAAAGAGACATCAGAATGTTTGAAATGTGTATGAAATGATGGATATGCAGACAGATACTTACACAGTTACATGAAAAACAGTTGCAGATATCAAATTCACAGGTTTTACTGATAAGAACAATCAGCTATCTTAGGGTGACCAACATACTAGCTTTTATTTCAGCGCAGTTGAAAAGATTTTTCGGCATTTTACCGCTACATAATTATAGAATTAGGTTTTAATGTTGTATATCCTTACATGATATAGATAGGGATGGTGCAGATATTCTAGAATGGATATTTATCTTTAAAATTCTCTTTAAAATGACAAGGTATAACAATAAACAACCTAACCTGAAGCACATATTTTATTCTTCAGTTTGTAGAGAAGTGCTGAAATTACTGAAGATATTTAGCAAAAGCTTTCTGAGGGAACAATGGTAAGTTGTGGAATTAACCCAGTAATAAACAAAATTAAATGAGAAAAGGATAATTTGCTTAGATATTTTTTTAGAGGCACACTTCATGCCACAGTTTTTACTAACATTGCTTCAGAGAGGCATCATGGTTTATTAACCAAGTGACTGAAGGCTGACTCATGAGATTTGTAATCAAGTTCCTCATATTTTTCCTGGATGACCTCAGGCAGCCACTGCACCTCACCATACCTTATGTACTGACACCACTCAGTGGAATAGCCAAATGCTCTTGAGTCAGCATCCAAGAATCTCCCTCGGCTCAGCTGTTTCGTGGCACTTTTCCTGGGTAATGCTCACACCACACTAAGATCCCTATCTTGTTACAGCATCCCTTCCTGCAGGAAGGTTGACTGGACTCTGACAGCGGTAGGACTGTGCTGTGGCTCCCTCTCTGCACCCAGTCCATGAGGGTCAGCCTCCAAAGAAAGGAGAAAGCACGGCAGCGTCTGAGCCAGAACACCTTCATTTGGAGTGAGCAGCTGCACCAAGAGCCCCAAGAGGTATTAGAAAACATGGCAGTGGTAACTCCAGAGGGATAAATACAAAAAGCAGGTGAAAGTAGTGATGTGCATCAATGGTTGTGTTTGGCTGGTTTCTGGTGTACAGTCTTCTTGTGCTTTTGGGAGAATAGAATCATGAAATCATAGAATTATTAAGTTTGGAAAAAGCTCTGTAATTATCAAGTCCAATCTTTGACCAATCACCCCCCTTGTCAACCAGATCATGGCACTGAGTGCCACATCCAGTTGTTTCTTGAACACTTTCAGGGATGGTGATTCCATCATCTCCCTGGGCAGCCCATTCCAATGCTGGACAAAGCTTTCAGTGAAGAAATTGTTCCTGAATAGATAGATAGACCTTCTCCTTTGTGAAAGTCTAGGTACTCTTACACTATAGTGTGAGATATTTTGTTCTACATAAACAATTTTTAAGTAATTGAATAGTAAGAGCATGCTCAAAATCTGTTTTAGAATAAAACTGGTGTGAACTTGAGCTTGAGTAGGAATTCATCTCACTGAAGGTCAAATATCTTCAGCTATCTGCATCTCAGTCCGTGGTTTCCTTTACATTCTATTATATTTCAGGTTTCTTTTGTATTTTATGATTAATTCTCACTGCAGACCTTAAAGGTGGATAGTTTAATACTAGATTCCTGCAATTTCTGATGTGAATTCCATGTACTTAGTAAGCATTTTCCAGTAGGGGTCCCTGAACATGGGTGTTGTGCTCTAGCTCATCAGTGTGAACACTCCCTTTGTTCACAGAAATTTTCTTGATTGAAGGTATATGAAATTGTAGTTCAAAATATAATTTAGGGGTTTGGAGTCTTAAAACAGCATAGATGACAATTGAAAAGCATCAGATGGTTTTAATCCAGCTCTTTCACAAACCAAATCATTTCAGATAAGGCCTCTCTATTTAAAAGCTGAAAGTATAAATTTAGAGTAAGAGTGAATTTAGAGGACACACAGCTTGCAGATACAGCAGTTAAGATAGAAGGCTGAGTGAGATATACATGAAACCATAATATGTATGAGGTTCTTTGCATGGCAAAAAAAGCCAAACAAATAGAAAAACACAAACCAAAGTGATAATTTTTACCACATTCATCCTAACATTTTTCTAAAAGCTTTTCCTCACAAAAACAACCCCCACCACCTCCACCACCACTGCTCCCTGCTTTTTAGTAAAGAACACAGTAATTAAGAAGAAGCCAAGAAAAGTAAAAAAAAGATACCAAAGTGGATAAAAAATTGTTTTGGATGACATTAAAATATGTTTCTTAATTATATTTAGATGCAGTCTTCCCTGTTTTTGTGTTCTCCTCATGAGTCCAAACCTGCTGGATGTTTTAAAATCCAAGGTAAGAATCCACAGCTTTTTATATTCCTCTTTGTTCATCTAATATCATAAAAACTTGTAAATCCAAATGAACATTAAGGAGACAGATTGATAATATAATTAATTATACACAAAGCTGCAATTAAGTTAGACTAACTGTGTTCAGATGTAAATTATGTCATAAGGGTGCCCATGGGAACTGTGCTAACACATAGAGCAGGAGAATTAGATCTTTGGAGTAGAACTATTTTATCTCTGTGTTTATGTCGATTTAAAGGCATTTTACGTGAAGTGCTCTATCGCTACAATCTTAGGTGGTTTTCTGGGGGATAAATGTTTCTTGTCCAAGATATTTTCCACTACATTAATTAAAGATTATTGACTGACTGTGGTGGGTTGACCCTGGCCGAATGCCAGAAGCCCACCAAATTCACCCTATCAGTCCCCTCATCAGCTGTACAGGGCAGAAAAAAGTGTATAAAAAAACTTGTGGGTCAAGATAAGGACAGAGAGACATCACTCAGCAATTAATTAATTAAGAAGAGAGGTGGAGATAGATGACCTATAATAAAATGTTGGATATATTCAAGCCTTAGACAATGAGATTTATTTTGTTGCTAAGTTAAATCAAGTCTTACCTGCAGAGAAATAGAAAATATACACAGAAAAGCATAACAGATATTGAAGTGGAGATAAAAGCATTATTATGGCTGCAAGTAAAATATTAAATAATCAGGATCAGTGGGCATCTAATACATAAAATTCTTTTTCACAGGTATGATTATTTACCTAAAATACAATAGATGCAAAAAGCAGGATTATTTCTCAAAAGAAAGATTAGTACATTTAGCTGGAATGATAGAATCATAAAGTGGTCTGGGTTGGAAGGAATTTTAAAGATCACCCTGTTCCAACCTCCTGCCATGGGCAGGGACACTTTCCACTAGACCAGGTTGCTCAGGGCCCCATCCAACCTGGCCTTGAACACTGATGGAACAAAAAGCACACATTCACAAAAACATCTTTCTAAATCAAATAGGAATGTCTAAATTAGAATGGAAAAAAAGTGCACAGGAAGAGTGGAGACACACATGCTCTTCATCACAAGTTAAAGCTATGTTTTGCCAGACATCAGAAAGAGAGCAGTTAAAGAACAAAGGGTTCCGTTTAGGTTCTGGAACCAGAAAAACAAATCAAAATATAGTGTTGAAGTCAAGATCCAAAAAATTATATTTATTTTGAATATTCTTTTTCCTCTGGAGACTGATATAATTCTGAATAAAAATTTTTTTAAAATGAAAAAGTATAGGAATTTTTTTGTTTATTTTATGCTATTGAAAAAATCTCAAATTAATGTGAGAAATGTACTTTGTGGAAAAAAAGACCAAAAACCCCACAGCTATTCCAAACTGAATTTCAAACAAGAACAATAAAAAAATTACATTTCTATAAGAACATTTAACTGAAAAATTCTGACAAAATTTCAAAAGTTTGAAAAATCTTTGAAAATTCATCAAACCCACCCTGAAGTATGTTTTTAGAAATCAATATTTTCAAAGGAAATTTTTTCCCTTCCATAGTTTTCTACCATTAGGTCTCTAGTGCAAGAAAGTCAGGAATTGTGATTTTACAAAAGGGTCAAACTCTACTGGACTTCAGTCACCTCTTATCAGGTTTCTAGACACTAAGGCAGTACACAGAATAATTTTAGTATGCTAGTTCTTAGAATTATTTAAAGCAGCAAATTTAAAGAATATATTTAATTTACGGGACATAGCTCAAGTTCTGCTTTTAGGTACACTTTTATGAAACAGAAGCAATTTCTTTCATTGGTTGTTCCATGGTAGCCTTGACCAGAATTCCAGGTTTGACAAGAAAGGCAGCCCAGTGTATTGTCTGCAATGTGTATCAAGTAGAATTGAAAGTAAAACCAATGGCCAAAAAAAAACCTGTAAGAAGACACAAGCATAGTAAATCTCCTATCCAAGTAGATGGAATAATTTAGGTTAAAAAAAAAAATTAATGGAGAGGTTGGAGAAGAAAAAATGCAGAATATTTTTTACTGTGGTCAAAAACAGACTGCAGAGGATTCTAAATTAATAACTTGTATCTCATGCTTAAATACTCCTTCAGAAGACCCTGTGATTACCTTCACCTACGAAAGAAAAATAACAAACAGTTGTTTCAGATTTATTTTAGTCTGACAAGGATTGCTGTCTTAACACTGCAGAAATTTTGTGGAACTCTAAATAATAATTGAGATACAAGGTACAAGAAGCATCACAATAACTGTCAAAAGGAAATAAGGTGCTGCAAATATGAAATACTGAAGGAGTGCATGAGGTGACCCAAATATGCCAGCAAAGGCTTCCATGCTAGCTTTTCAAGAAGTGATAATTTTACACACGATGCATTTTACTGATATTCACAAAGTACTGTGAAGTTGTGCAGCCATCATTATGTTGCCGACAACTTCCTCCTTTGGAAAGAAGCCGTGGCAGGTGAGATCCACATTTACTTTTGCTAAACTTGCTTTTATCATCAGAACAGACTTGTCAGCTCACTTGGAAGAAGAGTAGAAATCTTTCTCAAGAAACACTTATTACTACTATAATTCCTGAGCACTGATGATAAAATATAAGCACTATTTTCTTCCAATGACATGAACATGGCTTGTCCAGCAGGCTCAACAGTCTATTTTTACAGTTTTCACTAGCTTGAAGGAGATCTCTAAGAAGGGAGAGAGATGACACATGCTTAAAAAAATTCATAAAGTTTCTACCCAATTCAAAAAGTTGCATAAGACTTAAAGCCCAAATATTTCTATAGCATGAATTACAACTGACTGAGACTCTGTAAGCATTTCCTGGGATGTTTTCTGGTGCAGGTGATCCAGAAGCTGGAGATGCTTTCCCAGGCTGTATAAAAAAGCATTTGGATGTTGTGTCCTGGCTTGCTGCATGGCAAAATAATATTGCTCAAAGAGTAAAACTGTTCATGGCAGAAACAGAAGATATCACCCAAGAGCAAAGGGGCCCCATCCCTGCAAGGGTTCAAGGCCAGGTTGGATGGAGCTCTGAGCAACCTGGTCTAGCAGAAGGTGTCCCTGCCCATGGCGGGGAGGTTGCAGATGCTCTTTAATGTCCCTTCCAACTCAAACCATTCTATGATTTAATGATTCTGTGAAAAAGTAATGCTCATAAAACAGAAATCTGCTTAGGACACAGCATTCATCCATTCATTGAGAAGAGACAGAGTCCAATACGTTTTTTGCTGCTTCTCTGATTGCTAATATTCTCTAATTATTCAACAAGAACATCGCCATGTGCAAGTTCTCCCTCTTTTTGTAGGTGGAAGCATTACTATTCTGTAGGTTGCATAGTCTCCAGTGAAAAATAGAAAAAACTCAAGCAGATAATAAAGAACTTACCCTTAAGCAGTTTATCTGAGAAGGTATCACCAAATCATCAGGAGGATTGAATGTCAAATCTGGAGTTGCTTAAACTCTGTAACTATGTTACTTTAATTAGTCATAGAGGAATAAAGTAAAAATAATAAAAAATTGGGAAAAACGCTAGTAATATATCAATTTAAAATAGAATTTTTGATCAGAAACAATGATATGACAGGAAAAAAATGTGCTATGTGGTAATATAAAGCACTGTGTCAACTATCAAAAGAAGCATTGGAAGAATAGATTTTTTTTTTTAAAAGCAGACAAGAAAAACTAGTGGTGATGTCTTCAGAAGCAAGACTTGCTGAGATAAGGGATGACAAATTTATAGCTAAATTAAACGTATAGAAAAACCGAGTTTTAAAAAATTATTTATCTTTTAATCAGCTTTACATAATATTAAGCTAGTCTTTGATGCAGATTCAAACATAGGTCATTTACTTCTGTGGGAAGAAAAGGTACAAGAAGGTGATTTTAACTTGCTGGGTAAGATCAACTGGTGCAAACTTTCCTGCAGTTCAGTGAGGTAAAGGCATAAATCCTGACCTCTAAGACAATTAATTTTATGAAGATGGAATTCTAAGACTTGATACATGACTAAAGTTTACATAGATGTTTTCTAAACTCTAGACAGTATTTGAAATGTCTGGGCACTATCTATCAGTAATACATACAAAATTATAACAAAATAGCAAAAAACCCACCCTGCCATTACCTGATTGAATAGACTGTAATATGTACTTTAATGGATCTATAAAAGACATTATAAATGTGTAAATATTCACAAATCTAATCTTGTAACAAGGCTATCATTTGTACACTGCACCAACAAATTCAGATCCTTAGAAGATTTAAACACGGAAATTGAACTGTTCTCGTATTTGTATTATTAAAACTCAAATACTAAAAATGTAGTCTCAACCACTTTGAAAAATAGAAATTCTCCTGACATAATGATATATGAAGTTTGTCTCTAGATGAAAAAAATATTGAACGATGATTGTTTTTTTAGAACACAGTAATTGTGTATTTTTCTTGCAATACACTTATGCTTTCAATAAACTAAGAAAGATGCAAAAAGAGCTTGCTCATGTATTTTGGGGTGAAAAATTTAAAGTATTCTTACAGGAGTTCTTATATCACAACATCTTTGATAGAAAGTAACACGTTTATTAAAGCAAGGAAACTGAAATTACCATAGGCATGAAACTTTGTAATCATTGCGAATTCTCCCTCTATAGCAATATGTAACGTGATTAAAAGGAGCTTTAAAATACAATAAATCAGATGAAACTGTAATTAAAGAGAGGGTAAGTAATACTTAAATAATTTATAAGATTTAACATTAATTGCTTTTTATCTTGAAGACAATCAAAATATTAATTATGGTGGTGTTAATCAATGAATGAAACATTATATGGAATTTGTAGCACTTTATGTATCCACATTCTTCAAGTTCTGCCAGAACAAAACGTGTAACATGCAAAACTCCACAGGAGTAACATATTTATAGCACATCAAAACCTTTGTGGTTAAAATTGTTCATTCTCACAGGTATCACTTCAAGGTGTCCTGTTACACAAAGCCAAAATATACTCACTATCATGTGTCTAAATATATTCCAATCCCCCAAATACGCACATTTCAAAGTTTACTGCCCACTGTAAAAAAAAAAAAAAAAACAAACAAAAAAAAATCATCTTTTTTCCC
>VXAZ01001997.1:101254-169567 GCA_013399875.1 Gymnorhina tibicen | reverse complement strand
AGTTTTTGTTAGAAAATCTTTCTTGTGAGAAAGGAAAATCACTTCATCTCATGTCACACATTGACCACAGCTGCTGAAATTAGAAATGACTTTTTGAAGATTTGGATCAACTCAAACAGGATGCACACAAGCTTTTAAAGATTTCAAATGCAATACCCTGCACCTCTGTCACATGCCAATTAATTTCTACAGAGAACATAAAGAATCACTTGCAGATGAAAATACTTCCTGTATCTAAATGTTTAGGGTTTTGTCTGTGGTTTTGTTGGGTTTATTGTGTCCTCTCACTCCAACAACCTCTGATTTTTGTCTGACTTCCTTATACGATCTGAAGAGAATTGCAAACTAACCATAAATCCAGGACAGCTTTTTCTTAACTGTGAATTCTTTGATTTAATAAAAAGCCATATAAAAATAGTGATAGCTATTAAAAATTATGAGGTAAGAAAATAATTGTAGAAATAAATTGATTCTGGGAGCCAAATGCTGTGCAGATTGCTCTCTGTTTGTTTGGTTTTAAAGTGTGGTGGTTTTATTTCTTTTGTTCTCAGATGAGGAAAATGACCTACAAACAAGCGCAAAACACTTAATGTTCTGTCAAACACAGGCAATAAAGTACCACTGGAAATCAATTAAGATGTCTAGTTAGTTACAAAACAATTTCTGCTGTGTGATAGACTTCTAACTTTATTCCAATATCTTGAAATCTATAAAAAATGTCATATTAACTCAGCTTCATCATTTCTTAATCTGTTCCAACATTCTTAAACTTCTTTCTATCGAAGAGAATGTTTAAAGTTTTCTGTGCCTTGTGTGGTTTCTTTCTCGTATATATTGTCAGAATCAGAAGGAAATATGTGATGAGAATAGATAAACAGCTTATTATTCAGGTCTTATAATAAGACTTGTAAGAACTGATAGAGAAAACCATTTCTGTCATCTAACTTATTTCAGAAATAATAATACTAAGAGCAGAAAAACACTTCATGTCTGAAATGAGAAGAGAATGTAGTTGAAAAGCAATATTTAATGTAAACAAGAGGTAGAAATGAGATTATCTGATTTTATCTGTTTAAGAGCTAGACTAGTGGTCAAGAGTAGTCATTACATTAACTAACTGGTCAAATCATCCTTTTTCGTCAAAGGGAAAAGCTACTCTTTTTAGTGTAGCAACCTACTGTAGGTGGAGCAGAGTATCCTCTGCAGATACCCTCCTAAGCACGGAAGCTTGGATGACTAGATAAAAACTTTTAGTGAAAGTGAAGTGAAGTGACATTATCAAAGTCTTTAGAGTAATTCATTTGGACAGTGGAAATTCATGGTACCTACCCTATGGGTTTGGTCACTTTGTTACTTATGAAAATGGAAAATATTTGCTGATATTGTTTACAGGGACCACATAATTTAGTAATTTGGAAAGAAGCTTTTTAAAAAGGACAGAATTTTAGAGAGACATGAGCCTACAGTCATTACTTTCTGTGGCATTTTTAATAAATATACCAGTTAAGTACAAATTAAATCAAGATTTACAAGAACCCAGGTATTCAAGGGTACTATTGCAAATAGAATTGAAAGTCCTGAGATATTTATCCAAAAGTTGTATGAAGGAAGAGCTATATAGTTGCCAGGCATCAAGACATTACATATCACCTGATATCTAAAGAAGACAGGCTTCTGCTCCAGACTGATTGTCCAACCTGATAAAAAAATTAGTGCATCATTCACTGTATTCACATGTGGTAGTGAAACTAAGACCTACCTTTGTATATGGCACAATGAAAAATTGAACACCTAAAAGAGTTCATTAAGCTTTTCTTTTCTTAAGGGATTTTCTTAAGTGTAACAGGAGATACTGTGGTTCAGTGCTTTTTTTCCAAAATTTAACACAAACTTTAAAAAGTATGCTGGATTTAGGGGAGGTAATTAACTGAAGAAATAGTTGAAAAGATTAATACTTCTAAAAATACATCAATATAACTATTAAGTTCTAGGATAGACAACTGAGTATAAAGTTTTATGGAAAAGGCAGAGTGAAATGAAAATGCATTTCTAATTGTGGGAAACACAAGAAAAGGTAGAAAGATTTTTAGGGGTGAGAAATAAAAGCAGGTTTCAGAAATAAGGCAGAAGAGTTTAGGATTAGCTTTGCCTGTGAAAAACTTCAAGAAGATACAATTATACATTAAGCGAGGACATTAAAATAATGGATAGAATTTCTAGGTTTGGCTGATATAGCTTTTAGAGTTGCAAAAATATGTTCAACAAGATAGATAAGGTTAAGCTTAATAATGGAATACTGTTATGGAAAAGGCAGAATGAAATGAAAATATATTTCTAATTTCCTTCTATCAGATTGTTTTGAGCCTTTCTGCAGACACCTGAAAACAAGCAATGTCTGGGATCATTCCCAGCTGCAGTCACAAACACAACTGTAAATACTTCTGGGAAACCCTTCTTGACTGGCTATGAGGAAACAACCACATGCCTTTTAAAACCTTTGTTTAAAGTATGAAACATTAAGAAAAAGAAAGTCAAATTACTATGAAAAAATATTGAGTAATCCTTCATGTCCATTGATTTGTAAAATGATATTTTAATGCCAGTTCTGACAGAAGACGCACTTCAGTGCTATCTAAGATGATGGGAAGGACAAATCTGCAGCCAGGCACACAAGTGAAAGCAATTTTGGTGTCTCTGTTTAGGAGCACAACTTAAACAGATAATTATAATGGTATAAAAAGAGACAAAAATTCTACAGCAATGACATCATCAAGGTAAAAGGAAATGCAAAATTAACCTTAAAAGAATTGTTAAAAAAAAAAAAAAAACAAACCAAAAAATCATGCTTATTGCTCTGCACTTTTCAGCCTGCTTGGAGCTCTGATAGACTTTGTCAAGCTGAGAGGGCTAGAAGTTCTTCTGACTATTTATTTTTTCTTTTCCTAGGTCATCAAAGCATTTGAGTATATATGCAAAACATACAAATTTATACATACAATTTTATATATAAGTAACATCTGTGTTGGCTCAGAGCCACTGTGTACATTCATTTGTTGGATTAAAACCTAATCTTGCTTTTAATAGTACCAAAGTGACAATACTCTAAGCTATTAGGTAAAAAATAACTGTACAGTCTTTGGAGAAGAATTTCTATTTTTAAAAGGAATGTATAAAGAAAGAAAATTAATATTCTTTTCTTCTTAGCTCCTCATTAAGTATTGCCATAAAAATATACAAAACACATGTTTTCACTTGCAAAATGAGAGCTTTACTGGATTTTTAGAATACTTTGAAATTGCCCAGTTTACTCATAAAACAATCTCAATGCATCTTTAATACATTCAACATTATTGATTTCTACAAAATATTCTCTGTCAGATAGTTTGAGTTATAGTTGAATACCAATAGCGGAATTCTCCAGGGTCATGGAGTTAAATTGTGCACTGGAAATAAAAGAACAAGTAATTGTGTATTTTTCTTGGTAACTCCAGTAAAACCAACATCTTGAGGCAGCCAAGCCAGCATTTATTTCATATGGGTTCAACTTCTGAATAAATTGAATTTTTTTGCTGTTTTGTTTCCGGTTTTGGGGTTT
This sequence comes from Gymnorhina tibicen, assembly GCA_013399875.1. Lineage (NCBI taxonomy): Eukaryota > Metazoa > Chordata > Aves > Passeriformes > Artamidae > Gymnorhina > Gymnorhina tibicen. The sequence goes on along the minus strand of VXAZ01001997.1, from coordinate 165,972 downwards.
TTTTTTTCAGTTTTTTGTTCTTTTTAATTATTATAAGTAACAACAGTGTAGTTGAAACTTTGAGATAATCTGAACTTGTTAATATTTATACATAATTTTTAATAGCTTTTTTTCATGGAAATTACTTTTTTTTTACTTTAGGTTTAACAGTTTCAAATAGTGAAATATATTACAGCAGAAGCATGATTGTTACAATCCCTTTTGTACTCAGAAACAGACATCTTTGTTTTGAACTGCTAGAGTCCATTTTCCTCAATCCAAATATTTTAAAATCATGACAATAAAAGGATGTAGGGCCTGTTTTTACAGTGGTGGAACTTGGTTGAGGTTCAACAGATAGTTTCATGATTCAGTGGTATTAAAAAAAGTATAGATAAAATAGGTCAACAGAAGCCTCAAACTGAAAAAACCCAACATGGTTGCTGGTTATGCAAGGAGTCTAATTCTGTGGGTCAGGTAAAAACAGCTTTAGAGATTAGAAAGAGGTGAGGAAAAACATACAAAACATAGATTTAGAAACTAATAAAAAGAGTCTAAACCACAAATTTAAGAAAATTACAGGTCTAAGAAAATTCTGATCTACATAATGAATCATGCAAAAATAGAGTCATGTCAACCTTGGACCATTAGCAAAATACTGAGATGGTTGATGACTCATTGTAAACTGCTTCCAAATCTTTTCCTTTTCCAGTTTATTGAAGAAAACTAGCTATGTCAGTCTTAGGATCTGGAGGAGCATTGGATGAATGCACACAACACCGAAAAGATACTATAGAGTTAATGAATAACAACATTAAGAGTGTTATGGAGATTTCAAGGGTGTAATGAAGTTTTTCTGTAATAGAGATGATGAGATGATTTGAGCTTTGAGCATCCAGTGTTAGTATCCTTGTACCTAGACTAGCAATAACTGCTTTATAATTTATCCTGTTAAAACATTATTCACACTAAAAATCAATTCCAGACAACACACAGAATTTATTATCTTTTTGCTTATAAGATTTTTAGTGCAATGTTTGTCTTATGAATGTTTTCTGCTTGTTCTTTTTCTAAAAATCTTCCTAAAGACTTCTTATTGTACAACTGCAAAGATTATACTGATTTATCTTATACTAATAGCTGTAATTCAGTTTTAGTGAGACATGAAACTTTATCTGTTAAATGTTAAGACACGCATAATTCATCAGGACCTTGCCCCTCATCTATTTCCCCTTACAAACATTTTTTTTACAAAATATGCCTGCATGGATGATGTCACACCAGGTATATCCACAATGAGCATTTTGAGTGAGTTTTGCTTAATACATCTGCTGCATTCCTAGCATGCAGTTCCAAAACTTTCTCTCTTGTGCTACATAAGAGTAGGAATGTTAATAATTTTAAATACACCAAGCCAACCTGAATGCAATAAGCTATTCATTCCTCTTCTAAAGAAAATAGATTATGGAATCAAAACCCAGGGTTGGAAGCGACCTTATACATGCAATTCCAACCATTCTGTTGTGGTCAGGGACACCTCCCACTGGACCAGGTTGCTCAGACCTCCATCCAACCTGGCCTTGAACTTCCAGGAACAGGGCAGCCACTGCTTCTCTGGGCAACCTGTGCCAGGGCCTCACCAGCCTCACAAGGAAGAATTTCTTCCTAATCACTAATCTAAACTTATTCTGATTCTTTCTGTCACTTCTGACCCTTGTAAATAGTCTCTCTCTGTCTTTCTGGTAGGCTCCCTTTAGGTACTGGAAGACCACAATTAGGTCACCCCAAAGCCTTCTCTTTTCAAGGATGAACAATCCCAGTTCTCTCAGCCTTTCCTCATAGCAGAGCTGCTCCATCCCTCTGATCACCTTGGTGGCCTCCTCTGGCCTGGATCCAACAGGTCCCTGTCCTTCCTGTGCTGGGACCCCCACAGCATTTTCTAACTGGCAAAAAAAAGGGTCCTACTATGCTTTCAATTGCCTCTAGATCTGTCACACAGCTTCAACAAGTTTAATATTGACTTATTTGCTTGACTTATTGGCTTTTTCCTGAAGCGGTCCTTTTTCTAATAAGATACAGTTCCTTTCAGATTATTTTACATCACATTTCAAAAATGGCCTGATGACATGAAATGAGTCAGCATCGGAGATGTAGCTGAACATGTGTTGCATATGTCACCATCATACACATATATGTATATATATATATATATATATAAGATTTTTCATGTAATTCTTACTCAGTTTTACTGGAAAGAAAGCATAGCTTATGACAAAATTGATCTGTCATGTGAAGGATGAACAGAAGTACATGATCTGACATCTACAACATTACAATGAAAAAGTCAATGACTTCCTTTTAAACTCATTTTGAATACTATTAATCTTATAAAGAAATGATACTCTTCCAAATGTAGATTTTAGTTCTGTACCTCTAACTTCTCTGCAAGCCTTACTCATGGCAATAACTTTGCTCATAGACCTGGGTTACAAAATCCTTGTAAGGAAAACGAAGGCTCAGATTTCAAGGTCTGTTTCATTTGGGTTGTTGTCTTCTTTTGGTTTTTTTTTTTTTACCTTTCTGAAAATTCTCTTCAAGCTTTCTGTCACCACTAATATTCTTACTAGTATTGCAATTGATCTCCTCCTAAGTTTTCTCTTTGTGCATTTCAGGCACACTCCATTAGCTCATTCCTCTGAAGCTTGATAAACCTTTCTCTGTGCCAAACTGTTAGTTCTTTTAAGACTTATTTTCATACAAAAATAATACCAATATAATTATATGGATATAGTTAACACACTACAGTTCCTTCAAATTGGCACAGCTGTTCTGTTATACATTTAAGCCAGCAGAGATGTTTCTTCAGGCACTGCTATGTGACAAATTCTACACATAATTTCATATTACTGGTTTTACTGGAAAATGAACAGTTTCTGTACAAAATTGTACCCTTAACCAATTTAATTATGCCAGAATGAAATCTAATAATAGACAGCTATTTTCTTTGGCTTCAATCCTGCAATAAACAAAAGATCAAGCTCTATATTTGATTACACAAAGGACTATATCCATAAAAATGGAATTATTAGCATCATGGGAAAAAATATTCTCATCAAAGGGAGTGAATGGGCCCAGCCTTCTGCTATTATGAGATGTAGCCTTTCCATAGCAGTGTACAGAGAGGTTTAATTTTATACCTCTGCAGTGCTAAATGACAGTGTTTAGCATCTTATTACAGCAAAGATGAACATGATTAATAATTCTGCACAGAGAAGAGACCATGCTAGGATCACACTTCACACTGAGTAATGAGTTCCCCTTTGACTGTGAGGCAGAATTTCCTTATATATTATATGGGAGTCTTGGAAGCTTAAGCCATGATTCCACTGAGGGCAATCAGGGAAGCCTCTCTGCTTCCCATGTGGCCCAGTGTTTCTTTTTAATAACACAGAAAAAACTTGCACTTTTTTTAAGATATTTATCTTCACAATGAAGATACATTTTTTTCCTGTAGAATGTTTTAACATGTTTTCTTCTGAAAAATGTTTAATTCCCATAATATTAAGATTTCATTACATGTTTTGATTGTGTTCAGCTTTCAGATTTATTAGGAGTTTCATTTACACTGCTAATTAATTGTTTCATTCATTTCAGAAAATAATAAAGAGTTTATAACAGAATCTCTAAAGCAACTAGAGTGCTTGGAAGAATTACTCTTTGGATATATTTACATAAAATAACTACTAAAATTATTCTGTGCTCCATTATGGATCCTAGCAGCATTACGTTTTTTCAAGGCATTTAAAAATAAATGAATATAAAAAAATACCAGGAATTAAGTTTAAAAGGATATCAGTTGACATTCTGAAGTATATTAAAGCATTATATTATATCCCCTGCTATGCTTTACTGGAGAGAACAGATAAATATTACCAAAATATACACATAACACAGTTGTTAGCAAGAACTCAGTAGTAAAGAAATATTTGTCTTCCTGAATGGATTTAATTGCAAGTCATGAACATAACTCGTGAGTAGTAAGGAACAATGAAATGCTTTTATTTTTGTAATGCTTTTCAAAAATTTCATTTTGTAACTTCTACCTGTTGTTAAGTACCTTTAAGAATACAGTAAAACAAGGAAATCTTCAATATATTAGGCTTGGAATTAATTTAAAAGTTAGTTAAAAAGCCCAAACAATTAAAATTCAAATAACCAGGCCAGTTATACTGTGAGTTCACAAATCCCAGGCACAGAAGAGAGGACCTTGGGACCTGTGTCTTTTAGTGAAAAACCACCTTTGCCAAAATTTTAAATGCTTTATAGAAGCCCTACTTCTCCAGGAAATCAGCAGGGTTTCTTGATAGAAGTTGGATTACAAGTTAAGGGTTTGTAGAAGTGTTCCCTGAGCAATCTGAAGAAAGAGTTTTAATCTTCTTAGTTTAGACAAGGAAATCAACTGCCCATCAAATTTTACAGTGCTTTTATTTTAGTTTAATTTACTTCCCCAAAGCATGGAATTAAAAAGGAGCAAATAAAAGCTTCTCTCTTGTATACAGGATTTTTTTTTCTGTATTTTTTGTGGTAACATAAAGAGCAGCAAACAGCCACGGAAGCAGTCATGGACTTCTTTTGTCCTGTCATCAGCAAGTGGTGCAATGATTTCAAGAAGGGTGGTAAGAGATGTACTTTAACGCAGGTGTGGATCAAGGCGGTGCACCCTTTGCACTGCACACATGCTCTTATGGCTGTGCACCGCTTGATATGGAAGGCATATATTTGGAATGACAAACTCATCTGCAGAATTTTTTATCTTATGGGATCTGGTTCTGTTCCTGAGCACAGTAGCAACGATTTCAAACTGAGAAACGTGTAAATCTGTTTTGCCATTCTTCCTTGCAGGGAGATATATAGCAAATACAGCACAGCATTTGGTTATTCCAAAAGAAAATCATGCTATTATTTTTCACTTCTTGATAAAGAATTTTTATTTTCTTCAGATTCTACCATTACTGTGGGTTGTTTGTTGCTCACACATGTAAAACTCTTCAAGGCCAATTGAAATGCAAACTAGTCAGTAAGGGCTCATAATTTATATCACATAGCAGTGTTTTCAAACTTTGTATAGTTTGCAGTAAAATCCAAGAGCTGAGGGTTCATCCATCACCTGTTTAATTGCCTGTAACAAACATTCAGGCAAAAAGAGGAAGAAAGTGAAGGGAGGGTGTATATCATCAGCATAAATTGCAATCAGGCCATTCTTCTGTTGTTTTTATCTAATACAATGCCATCCATTCCTGTCCTCAGGAACAGGTTGGGAAAAGAAAAATCCATGACTGTTGTAAAGATCTTTCCCATATATATACTCCTGAAGTTTGTATATTTGATACTTTTATGAGACCCCACCTGCAGTGCTGCATTCAGCAAAGGGAAAACATGGAGCTGTTGGAGCCAGGCCAGAGGAGGCCACCAAGGTGATCAGAGGGATGGAGCAGCTCTGCTACGGGGAAAGGCTGAGAGAATTGGGCTTGTTCAGGCTGGAAAAGAGAAGGCTCTGGGGTGACCTAATTGTGGCCTTCCAGTACCTGAAGGGAGCCCACAGGAAAGATGGAGAGAGACTATTTACAAGGGCCTGGAGTGACAGGACAAGGGGGAATGGCTTCAAACTGACAGAGAGTAGGGTTAGATTAGAGATACTGGAAGAAATTCTTCCCTGTGAGGCTGGTGAGGCTCTGGCACAGGTTGTCCAGAGAAGCAGTGCCTGCCCCATCCCTGGAAGTGTTCAAGGCCAGGTTGAATGGGGGTCTGAGCAACCTGGTCTAGTAGAAGGTGTCCCTGCCCATGGGAGGGGGTTGGAATGAAATGGTCTTTAAGGCCCTTTCTGATCCAAACTATTATGTGATTCTATGAAGTATAGAATTTTATAACTGTTCTGTTTTGCTTGCAGTATTTCTTTTCCTTTAAGACTATGTATAAGAAGGATGCTAAAATAATGATGCTTGCAAGTACATTGCACATTTTTGATTACTTCAGGAATTGCTGTGGAATATTCAAGATGATGGACATGAATGAAGGATCATAGCAATTACTGACTAGCCTTAAATATTGGCTGCTTGCAAGGAAGAATATTTTGCAGTATTTCTGTGTTTTCCCAAGGGGACTAGAAGAAAGAAATTTCTACATGGAATCTCAAGCACTCAAGGGTACATAAGGAACTCCAGGGAATTTTCAATTATTTTTCATCATAGCTGTATCTCTGGAGGACTGCGTGCAAACATAAAGCACTGGAAATCACCCACACTACTTTGCATTGTTCTGTTCTTTTGTGATAAGAAAGTGATGTGTTTGTCAGCATAGGAAGCTTGGAGGTTAGTAAAAGCAAACAACAGCAGCAACAACAAAAACAAACAACCCCCCATTTAATTAAAAGTAGACAACTCCAAAAAAATTGCTTCTAAAATAATTACTACTTCCAAGAAACTTCTGTCCAGCTTTCATAATATAAGTGTATTCCTTAAATGAAATAGAAAATACTGGAATTGAGAATTGACAGTTATCAGTCTTTTTGAATCACTAGAACTTTCACCTTTGAAGTTTAGCACTCAAGGTTTTCTGAGAGAAAGAATAGTCTTAGATATAGCAATCATAATTAATGCTGCAGTAATTAAGTTGACACTAAAGGTTTTCTGTAATGTTTTTATCCTGAAATCATGTCATGGAAATTCAGATACTAATTGCCATTATTTAAATATGAATTAAGCATGAAGGCTTTCAAGTACTGATGGAAATTCCAAATTAAATGGTGCTTGTATCTTTTATGTGTGTTATAAACCACAAGTCTATAAAACTAGAAGTGATATAAAACAAAAAGTCTATTTCAAACGATTGACTATCCGTCAATAGAACTATTGATTTCTAGATATTCTAGCAGGCCATTTCCACTACTGCGGAAAATAAAATCCTTTGGACCAATTCCCTTTTTCATACTTTATTTTCCCTGCCTAGACTTTATTTCATATATGAACATTCTTTATTTAAAGCAACAAAAAAATCTGTCCACTAATCCACTTCTCCTTACGCTGGCTGCAATGTATAAAACTTCCAAAAAAACCTGTTACTAAAAACGTCTTTTTATAACATATAGGACTTTAACTATCTGCTTATGGTTAGATGTTTTTTATATTTTTTGAAGTTTGTTACTGAGAATGTAAAAAAATGTTTCAATATTCTATATTATAAGACTTAAAACTCTAATAAGAGTTTTCTTTAACTGCCTTTACATGAACCAACCAAGATCTTTTCTTTCAGAAATAGAATCTTTCAGTTTTGAAAGTATGTATTCAACAAAACCTAAGTGGGCAACTCTGATGAGACCAGGACTGACATAAAGATAACATTTAATTTTAAATATTACAGTTCTTTGGTAGGGATGGGTGGAGGCTGGTGGGCCTATTGACTCAGGGACCACGAGTGTCCCCTGGAGGGGAGAGCTCTAGGAGGCACTCCGAGGTTATGGTGACAGAAAAGGCCTCTCCCAGAATGCTTTGTTCCATCATGCAAATGTACCCCTGTTCTGCTTCCCCAGTTGGCCTGTTGGCCTCCTCACCCCTTTCTACCTTATCGGGAAGGTTCTCTTGTTTCCCTGTTCCCCCCACTGGTCCTTGCTCCCTCGCCACTCCCTCAGGCTTTCCCCACTGGCTCCCATACCCCAGTCCCGCCTGGGTACCGACCCCGTGCCCTCAGATTATTGGTTCCTGGTGCTCTCTCTCCGCCCCTACCCACCCCATATATAAACCTGGACCCTTCCGCTTTCGTTTCTCTTCGTCCACTCTCTTCATTCTCTCTTCATTCTCCCCTCATCTCCCTGGACCTGCTCCACACATGTGGCTGGAATAAACTTCTCCCGTGGACTCCTTGCTGTCAACTTACTGAAGAAGCTATCCGGTTCGTGTGTGCGTGTGTGTGTGTAGTGGCCTGCCGAGTGACTCCTAGCTGGAGATGCTTTTGGAAGGTTACAGCTTACCACCACTAGAACCACGCCATAGCAGGGATGTGACAGTAGAATTGTAATAAAAAGACTGCAAATATTCCTAGAATGAAAGGAACCAAGTGAAAACTTGTTCTTTCTTTCCCTGATTCCTCTTTGGAAGTATAGATGTGAAATTTTATTTTTTCATTCTCTGAAGAAGACAGATTGCCTAGCTACCTGCTTTTGGCACTTTCCTGTTTGGTCTTACATAGAAAAAAAAAATAGAATAAATTACAATTAATTCTAAATTAGTATCTTCAGAATGTTTCTCTCCCTCCACACACCCAAAGATTAGTAATTTCCTGGGATTATTTCTCCTTTACAATTCTAGCAGGGAAGCGTTCTTGTCTTGAGAAAGAAGATAATTGGCCATGAGAAGGGGTTTTAATATGAAACAAAAACTCATCAAAATTGAATAGAGTTGGCTGGAATACCTGTTTTTTAAACTTAATTTGCAAAACATTTGTCTTTGCTATGTTTACACTAAATGTATTTCTGGGCACCATTAATTCTATAAAGCTGATATACTCTAAAGGTTAATAATATACACAGCTTCCCAGATGTTCAGGATACTTTTTGCTGTAGATACTTGGAGCAAACACTTTCCAGGGTCTGTCGAAATTTCACTGTCTTTCCTACATGTTACTCCTTGTAGTCACCTCGTGACCTACAGGTCTGCAGTCACTGACTTCTAACAGGTTGTTTTTGTGGGCTGCCCTTGGCCACTTGTCAGATGCCCACTCAGCCACGCTCTTACCCCCTCTTCAACAGGACAGAGTGGGAAAATATGAAGGAAAAGCTGTGGGTCAAGCTTGAGACACAGACACCACTTACTAATTAACATCACTGGCAAAGCAGACTCAACTTGGGTGAAATTAATTTAATTTCTTGCCAGTTAAAAGAGCTTTTTCCCAGACTCATCCTCACTCCGTCACTCCTGATTCCTTGGCCTCCTCCTCCCTCCCTGAGCAGCAAAGGAAGATTGAGAACATGGGGGGTGTGGGGTGGGGGGAATGTGGTCAGTCCATAGTATCTCCTCTCTGCCACTCCTTCCTCTGCCACTCTTCCCCTCTCTAGTGTGGCTGCAGTCCTTCGGGGTAAACCAGCTCTGGTCTGGAGCCCTCCAGGGGCTCCTCCAGTGTGGATATCTACTCCATTTTGGGTTTTCATGGGGCTGGAAGGTAATCTCTGCTCCAACACCTGGAACACCTCCTCTCCCTCTTCATTCCACCTTTGTACTGTCACAGTTCACATGACACCACTCTCTTCAAGTTCCCTTGTGCTTAATTACACAGAAATTAAGGATATGGTGTCTCAATAATGCTTGTTTAGAATGAGGTGAACCTCCAAATCTCCAAGAACTGCTCCTCAGTTAATATCAAAACTGCAGGCAGCGTTTATATTCTGGGAAGTAAACAATAACATACCTTTTCACTGGTAGAGAGTCTTTTTAGCATCACAAAAAGTATGCATGTGTATGTTTACATTTTAATAAGCTTTTATATGTGGTATATGCAGTATAGATATGTGCAAATACCAGGTCAAGAAAAACACATGGCAGCACATGCTGCCACTAGAAAATAATAATCATCCTTTCCCAGAGTCTTCAGGAAGAAAATATAAAATTACAACCATTCAAAAGAGAAAATAATTTTTCCCATTTTTTGATTTCATTTTAAAAGACTTTTTTCTTCCTTCTCATTTCCCCTTTAGATTTGTACATAAGTGCTCAAGCTTGCAGCATCAGCTTTACAAGGCACTAACACGAAATCTCCCTGCAAAAGCTATCACAAGTTTGTATTTACTTGTTCTTTTTGCTCTCTGAAAAGTAATATATGTCATAATCCAGAGAGAGGAATCCTGCCTACGAAAGATTATTCTGTATTTGTTCATACTGCAGTTCTGAAGAATCCTATCAGTAACTGAGAGTTTTCAATTAATTATTCAATTGGGAAACACTTGTATTTGCATTCAATAAAATATGGTCAGATTTTCTTAAGCATGAGAAGAGCAGAATGAAGAATTCTTGACTGGGCTGGCTGAGCAAGCAAACACGCATTCAACATTTCTATACTAGAGTGAAGTTTGGTAGGCAGTGATTCATGGGGTCTTGTTATCATTCAGACTATCTCAGAAATTTCATATCTAAATGCTTACGTGCTTTGCCCGAGTATATGAATAGGACTCTAAAAATAGATGTACCTATAACAGTTAGTGACACCTGTAACTGCATTTGCAATTAAAACAGTTTTTCTAACGATATTTACCCTGCTTTCATTCTTTCTGCATCTCCTCATCGTGTAACTGCAAAGAACTCCTGTGACTGCTGCCTGCTACTCTGAACATCTAAGCTGCGACATTTGCCTATCATTATCTCTTCTTGATTTTCCAATTAGTCTCCTCTCTTGACAACTTAATGCCTTGTTTTACCTACATCCCTAAAAAATGCAGTATGCCTTTGGTATTTCAGAGTACATAACTCTGGGATTTGCTCAAGGAAGTATTTTCTGCCACCTTAGGTATTAGTGATTTTCATGACCGTAATATGTAGAATCAGAATATATGAACACCCAAACCTCAAAACTATCTCCCCTACGACTTCAGAGGATAGGGGTTAGCAATAGTTACGCTTACACAGATACACGTAACCTCTGCTTTATTAGTTACCCAGTTTCCCCAAACTTGATGTTATCTTCATGTAGCTAAATTATTACCTTAATTTCTCTGTAGTTATGTAGTCTCACATTGTATATTCCCTACAATCCACATTGTAAGCCACCTGAGGTGAAGTTGGTTTTTATTTTTTCTTTGTCTGTTTGTACAATCCTTGGTATTACATACCTCTAAAACTGGCTTGCAGTGCTTTTGTTTCATCACAGGAAAAACTAAATTCCTTCCTATACCTTTTGAACAGGAAATAGCATTTCCCACCACTTCAGAGTTTTCTGATGTTGAGTTTGAAACTAGGACATATGCTAGGATTTTATTAATTTCACTGCCTTGTTGAAGCACCAATGTCTTCTCATGGTTGCTTCATGCACTCATCTGTTTAAGCAAACATGACATAACATTAGCCTCAATTTATTAAAGACTTGTAGACCTTACAGGACTCAATGCACCAAATGTGAACTGTTGCTTACAGTTGCTTATTTAGGCATAGTTTGAAGTATTCAGACACCTACACCTCTTTTGTGGTTCCTAAATTCTCATTGATTTTCACATGTCAAATGCTCCATTCACAATCAGCATTGCTCACAGTTAAATATCCTGTTCTTTGCCAGTGTGACTTTAAGTTGAATTAGATCTTTTGTATCAAGTAGCTAACTAAATATGAAGGGGGTTTTTTTTGTAACAAATGATTGCTCGGTGGTCCAGGAGGAGAATCCACTTGCCCACAGCCCAGAACTACTTGCCATCACACCCAAGGTCCCTCAGACAGAGGCTAAATGGATGCCAGTATTTATCACAGCCATTTGTCAAGTCTCTCTTAAAAAAAAGAAAAAAAAAAAAAGAAAAACCATAAAGGGTTTGATTTTTATATCCTCATTAAATTTCACACAGTAAGAACGTATCAGCTTTGTAATGTGTGACTGAGAGCAGGGTGATATTTCCCTGGGAGTGCTTGGCCCAGCCCCATGCCCAAATATGCATAATCAACCTTTGGTGTGTTAGCACTGTCTAATCTCTGAAGCAAGATGCTGGATGACCTGGGTGCAGCCTATCCCAAGATAGTCAGTGCCAAGTTCTTATAGCTCAACTGTACTCCATGTGCCTTTTCAACAGGCCTGTTGAGAGAAGATAAGTAGTTGTAAAGCCTGAAGTGGCAAAGAGTTTGGATAGCATCCTTCTGGTAGGTCTGGGTAGGTTCAGATTCAGATTCACTTACCCATCCTGAAACTGCTATTTTAAAATAATCTTTGAATTTAGCTTGAAAAAAAAACCCCAAAAAATATAAGCAACAGTCTTTTCTGTGAAAATTTAATAAGGTCATCTGCCAATTCATTTTTACCAGCTACATTCTCAAATTAGGCAAGCTTATGTTATGCACTTTATCATCATCTCTATTGGCCTAGGTGAGTTTCCATAATGATGATTGATTGGTAATATGAAGACACCTACTTCTGTGAGACCTTTCCTAAATATGTTTAATGTTACAAGTGGTGCTATTCCAGAAACAAAAATCCCTTTTTCCTACTCAGGAACTAAATTTGGATATAACTTCTTATAACTGGAAGGAGAAAAAAAAATAGTTTTTTACTTTAGTGTTACAATGGCTTTAAAAGCTGGCGTCCTACAATAAAAACTTCGAGCTAAGTGCATCAGCACCCATCTAAACTGTATGCTGATGAATTTTATGGATTCATAGAATCCTAGAATAGCTTGGGTTGGAAGGGTCCCTTTAAAGGTCATCTTGTCCAACCATGGTGCAATGAGCAGAGTTGCTCAGAGCCCTGTCCAATCTCACCTCGAATGTTTCCAGAGATGAGGCATCTACCACATCTCTGTACAATCTGCTGTAGCATTTTACCATGCTCATTGCAAAAAATTTGTCTTCTGTCTCATCTGAATCTAGCCTATTTTGGTTTAAAAATATCACCCCTTGTCCTGTTGCAACAGGCCCTTCTAAAAGGTTTGTCCCCATCTTTATTATAGGCCTCCTTTAGGCCCCAGAAGGTTGCTAGAAGGTCACCCTGAAGTCTTCTTTTCTCCAGGCTGAACAATCCCAACTCTCTCAGCCTTTCCTTGTAGGAGAGGTGCTGCAGACCTCAGATCACTTTTGTAGCCTCCTCTGGACTGGCTCCAACAGGTTCATGCCTTTGAAGTGATGAGGACTCCAGAGCTGACCAGTGGACTCCAGGTGGGGTCTAACCAGACCAGAGGTAGTTGATCATGGCTTCAAAGCTTAAAACTTGAGGTGAGGATAGTTTCTCAAACTTATACCCTTCTTATGCAGGGCCAAAGAAGAGTGACTAGTGAGATGTGTTGGTGCCAGAAATGCAAGATTTTAGCACATTTCCTCATTCAAGTACCACATTCTTTTCTCTTTTTCACCCTTTTATCTTCCCTCAGCTGTAATTGATGTGGTCCACAGCTTGGAGGAGAACCAGCTAGTCACCTGACGTTTTAAACTCAGTCCTTCATGTTCACTTAGGCTAGGTTTTCTGCTGTAAGCATATCTCGCAGAAATCTGCCCATATTGTCAAACAGGCTTTGTGGTTGTTCTAGTCTTTTTTTCTTCAGCTGCATTGAAACTAAATTCTTTGGTTATGGCTTCCTAAGTTATCAACTTATATTTTTTTCCATGTATACTTCTGATATTTTAAACCCTTTGTCTTGTTAGATATCTCCCTCCAAGCTGCTGTCCCCTGTGGCTCTGATCAGTGCAGTCAACTTGATAACCCTCTGGTTTGGAACTCATCTATATCTTATCATTTACTTCTTTCCTAATTTTTTTCATGCTTTATGAAGTGGGCTAGAAAGCAGAATTTAAAAAAAGAGAAAAAAAAAAGGAAAAAAGAAAAGAGCAAAAAAGAACAATTAGGTTATCTATGTGAAACTTCTTAGGAAACACCTGTATTTTTGAAATCCCATCTGGACCACTGGACATTGTCACACAGAAGAGTCAGTGTGTGGTATCAATGCTAGGGTTCTCTTTCAGAAAAGCTTCTGGGAAATTGAATTTCTCCACTGCCTTACCAAAAATGGATATATACTTGTTCATCTTTACTCATGGAAGAAACTACTGTTTTGCTGTTGGATACATTCTTTTTATTCCAAATGGGAAAGCTTTTCCCAGGGGGACTTTAGCAGAAAAAAAATATTTAACTGAGGATTTATTTATTTATTAAAGCAGACTAAAACATTTCAGTTTAAAAACTACTTGGCCTGGATAGCAAATTAAAATTAGCCTGATCATTATTAAACACTGAGTACTATTTTCTTCTACCTCTCTTTTCTCTCTTCAAAAATGCACTGCAAAGTACTGGCTATGCAGTTTGGGAGGACATTGAATTAAACATAAATTGAATAAAATTTAATTTTATTAAAGACTATCTGGTCTTCAGGTCTAAGATAACAAGGTCAAATACTGTGGTTTCTTTAAAATCTTTATTTTGTGTTAAGACTGACACATACTTGTATATCTCAAACTTGATTAATAGAATCTAATCAGAGGGAACAAAATGAAAAACAGAATGAAAGACCTCACAAAGCTGAGCAAATGGAAACAAACTGACTGAGTCGGATATCTGGTTTGTGCTCAACACTGAAAGGAATCATGATAATAATTTCCATATACTGATTGTTCACCTTTAAATGAATTGTTGCTGACAAATCTAATACTTTAAAGAAGATATATCCTGGATAGTGAACACCTATCTTCTTCTGACATGGAACACATTTCTGCAGATTGCACTGTTGAAGTCAAGTAATTCGATAATCATATTTACCGTGCACAGACTAGAAATCCCTCTTTCATTAGGAAAAAAATCCAAAACATCTCTTTTGGGCTTTTTAAGCATATATGGAAATTAAACTGTAAAAATATGTAGGTGAGTGAAGAACTATCAGTGAGCAATATTACTAAATATGGTCTAAAATATTTAACTGTCAGAGGTAATAATTTATAAAGCAGGACTGTAGACATTCTCCTGATAGATCTGAGGGGCATGTTAATGGAGCACAATGAAGACAGATAGCTCCATTCTAATGCCATCGAGCAGACAGCCGCCTCATGAAATGCATCTCTGCCAGTGCCCATCAATCTCACCCTGCTGGCCGCTTGGATTAGACACAGAAAAAGTACTCCTGTGAATCTTTAAAAGGCTATTTCTGTCTTTTGGGAAGTTGTTTAATGTTGTTTTCGCTTTATGGATTTGGCTGGACTTTAATGCAGACAGGAGCCTGAAGACCTACCCTTATAAAATCCCATGAAAACAGACAGAAACATAAATTGCATCTTTAATGGTTTACCCACTTGAGCTTGTCCTACTATTGTACTGGTTTTGAACCAGATGTGTACATTTATTAATAAATAAGAGCAATCTAAAGATTTTATAAGGTTTAGGTATAAATATGCAAAGCTGAACTTTATATGGCCATGTTGCTCCCATTGCTACAAACAGTTTATCATTTGGAAATGTTTAAAACTCAGTGGCTTTATAAAAAGAAGGTACTATGTCAGTTAATTTTAAATTGCTTTCTTTTTCAGTGATTTCTCCTTCATTTTTAACAGAGAGACTTCATCAAGCTGCTTGCAAAGAGCTAAGTCCAGTTCTCTTACTTGGAACTTTGCTGAACTCAGCGCTGTGGTAAAAAGTGCCATTAAACATGGTGGCTCCTAAGTCACAAAAATAAGTTGTTTTGTGACATTAATAGAAAAGAGGAGCCTCACAGCCTAGAAGCTTTAAATAACATTAATGGATTTCAACAAAATTTGGGCAAAATGCTGTTTTGACCTTATATTTAAATATCTTTAAATATGTGGGTCTATTTCTTGTAGTGTCTTTCATCTGCATCACTTCCAGCTTTGGGCACAGTTGTACAAGTTAGGGAAGCTTTCCCTGGACACATCTGTCTAATGGGCAACGAGACGTATTAGCAAACTTGTGTGCCAGGGCTAACATAAAGTTTCATCAAATTATAAACATACTGCTCACTAACAGAAATGGTGCTTTGAGCATTACAGGTCAATTATTTTTCCTAATTCACAAAGGAATTTCTATGCTATAAGGTCGCAACGAAATAAGTGACTTCCTCCTGGTTAGTTTATCAAATAACTTGTGCATCTACACAACCAATTTACACTCTCAAACTCCTGAAAATTATGAAAGTTTTGCATGATAAAGCCCTCTAATTTTCTTCATTCTGAAGATCAGCATTCAAGCTTGGACTCTCCAAGCCAAAATGCTGGAAACAACGATCAGGAACAAAATTTTGGTAATGCACATCTTGGAATTTAAGTGAAAATAAAACTGTCTTGAGCTGGACTGTGTTGTACTGAACTACGGTCATCTGAAAGTGAGCAAAATAACTATTGATTTTTTTAAATTTACACACTGAGTTTAAGTGCTCACAGAAAACTCCCTTTGTTCTTTAAAAAATGCTGAGAATAACTTTATTCTTCAGAAAAACGTTACAAAGCTATCTCTGTTGCAGAAAATTTTGATGTTCAGTTGTCTCGGACTGCAAGGAAGCTGCATGAAGTATTTGATTCCTTTTGCTTTAAAAGGCCGTCAGGAAGACATATCAGCAATCAGCTATGGAGATAG
Source organism: Gymnorhina tibicen (assembly GCA_013399875.1). NCBI lineage: Eukaryota > Metazoa > Chordata > Aves > Passeriformes > Artamidae > Gymnorhina > Gymnorhina tibicen. The sequence continues at coordinate 149,694 of VXAZ01001997.1, read as the reverse complement.
GAAGACAGGAAATCTTGCCTGTCATCTGGACATAGTTAACATGTAGGATAAGCGAGGAGTTATGATGATTGATTCTGTGCCAAGTTCAGAGCTTGATTTTCAGAAGTACTATTAATAATGTTCAATTTAGTGGTCATTTTGAAACAGTCTTTAACCCAAAGTTCATTCAGCCTTAGCAATTTCTTCCTATTTTTCTGAGGAGCTTGATTTATTTTATCTGTGATTTTGTTCTGCTCTGATACTATGCATTACAGAATTCTGGATGTATGTATTTGTAATGTCGTGAGTTAATATCATGGGCCTATTTTCCAATTTGATGTGTGAGATGCAGTCTTTGATGACTTCCTCATCTACCTCCATTTTGCTGTAGATTAAATCTTTTAGATGGTGTCTGTCACTTCAGTCTGAAATCCCAGCTTATTCCTAGAGAAATGTGGTGAGATTGCCATAGGAAGAAGAGTTGACACAGAAATAATGAAGGGTCGTGGAGAAAAAAAAGATTAATGATTAACTTGCCGGTCAGAACAAGAGCTCCTTGGAGAAAAATTGTGGGAAACCAGCAATGTAGGAATCTGAAAACATCACTAATGTGATGATTACATCAGGAGCACCAACAGAAACAAGTCCTGCAGAGACAGAAATCCAGTCAGCTTTGTTGGGTGGTAACCTATCTGTAATATTATCTGTATGTCTCTTGTTCACAGAAGTCTAAAAATAGACAGAATTCTAAAAATAGCAACAATTTGAAGAGAACCGAATTTACTCAGTCTACACTGACAGAATCCATTTTCACCTTGTGAGTGTCAAAAGTACTGCTGGGTAAGGTGATACATCCTTTGGCACAGAAATATAAAAAATGGGTTTTTACATTTGTAATATTCTTTCCAAATGCAGCAAGGTCCCTATTAGCATATCCTTTAATTACATGTTTAATATTAAGCAGGTGAGAGAACCAGAAATGAAATGAAACTGGAATATTTTATCTAGGGAAGGACAACTTGCATTCAGGTATGGAAACAGAGGGGAAATGAATTAAGACGGGATCTGCATGATTTATACTACAGAAGATGAATATCAAGAGATTTGATTGCTGTTCCTAAAGACAGTCCTTCAGGTAGTGAAACAATTTTACTTTGTGTGGGCCTCTCAGGTTTCATTATGGTTGCTGAATATCCATCTCAGCATGTTCATCACTATGCTAAGATGTTTTAAGGTTAGTATATCTGCTTTGACAGGAATATTTAACTCCCTCAAGTACCGACTGAACTAGTTTTTAATCTGAAACTGATATTTTGAAATATTTTTTGGGAAACTGCTTATCAAGATATTTTCATGCTAGAGTCAAGAATGCATTGTTATCTATTCCATGACAGCTGATGCAAAATCTTAGAAGTTACTGCAGAGAACAGTTGTGGTCTTCTGGTCATCTTTAATTTTCTCTATATTTGTATGCAGATGTGAATAAATAGTCAACACATATTTCCAGTTATTGAGATTTAATATGATTATTTGCCAAATGAATAACTGTTTCCTCTTTATAATTATCACAAAATTCTAATTTAAAGGACAGATGAAAGAAATTTCCCCAGTCCCTCTTGCTTGTGTCAGTAATACATATACAGGGCATGATTTGAAAAGGTTCAGTATGAGATAACAGAGTTCTCCATTTGTGCATAACTTGTGTTTTGAAAATATAACCCTCCCAAATTTTAAAATCCTGACTTTTTTTTTTAATTGAGGGTGGTGGTGTTTTTTAGCCCAGGGAAACAAATGAGGGCTTGCCGTGATGAGGTCTTTTTAAGACAGGTAGAATTTTACACTCCAAGACAAGGACTGAACAAACCAACTGTATCATCCCATTCCATTGGTCTAAAAAACAATTTGTTCTCCAGATTGAGATGTTTGTCTTCAAACTGTATACAAATAAATGGTGACACTGGTCTTCATATGAGTAAAAATCAACACCTAACCTGTACAGTGGAGCACATTTTTTGCTGATATCCAAAGATTTTACAGCTATATTTTAATTGTTAATATCTGTGTAAAATCTCTGGGTCAGGTTATTACTAGATCAGGTCCTGCCACTGTAAAAAGTCACTTTCCCTCTTTTTGATAAGCCCCCTTAAAGTACTGAAAGCCTGAAATGACGTCTCTCCAAAGCCATCTCTTTTCCAGCCTGAACAACATGATCTCTCTTCAGCCTTTCCTCATCGCAGAGCTGCTCCACCCCTCTGATCACCTTGATGGCCACCTGTGGACCTGCTCCAACAGTTGCACGTCCTGCCTGTGCTGGGACCCCAGAAGTGGATGAAGCACTGCAGGTGGGGTTTCATGTGAACAGAGTGGAGGTGAATCATCACCCCCCTGCATCTTCTGACCACTCCTCTTTCAATGCAGGCCATTTGCTATCAGGCAGTCTTTGAAATGCTGTTGGTGGTTAATGGTTCAAGATTTAAAACATGCATACGCAACAAAATGTACACATTCAGTGGAAGCCAAATCAGAGCCCAAGCTAGATGGATGAGATGAGGCAAGTTATATCAATATGGCGTGTGTTGACTAAAAATGTTCACGTAGCAGCAACTAGATGAAAAAAAGTGTGTCTCCATGTTATTCATGTAGCAACTGAAGCTGGGCTGAATATGATTTTATTTTATTAGGAGAAGAAGCACTCTTTAAAAAATATAATTAATACTGTAAAAGATAAAAGTGCATCTGAAAATTTAAGTTTATAATACAGGAAAAAGCACCAGATATTTCTAAAACTGAAGAAATAGGAATACTACAACAGGGTTCTGTCTGTGTCTACATCTAAGCATCTGTTTCATAACCTAGTTTTCTGATATTAGTCAATCATAATTGTAATTGCAATTGTCATCAGGAAACTGGTGGGTGGCATGCCACGGGAAGCAGCTCCGAAGTGCAAAAATACTCAGGAAAGCTGGCAGCTTTTTAAAGACTGCATGCTCCAGTTAAAACAGCAGCTCATCTCAATAGGCAGTAAAATAAGGAGCTATATCAGACTTGGCAAAACACACAAGTCAGAGCTCCAATGCAAAAACACATCATACAACAGGCAGAAGCAGAAATAAGTAAGAAGGAGGAATTTAGGAACAATGCCTGATTTGGTAACTGCAGACACATAAAAGGCTGCCTTTGCCTTAGTCTTCATCAGCAAGGTCCTCAGTGCCTAGAAGCAAGATTTTAGTAGAATGAGAATAACCTGGAGTGGATGAGGATCAAGTCAAGAACTGCTTTTGAGAACTCATAGAATCATAGAAGGGTTTGAGTTGGAAAGGACCTTAAAGCTCATCCAACTCCTCTGCCATGGGCAGGGACACCTTCCACTAGACCAGGCTGCTCAGAGCCCTGTCCAATCCGGCCTTGAAACTCAGACTCCATCCATAGAAATCCATAGAAGTGACCAGAGTGCACTACAGCCAAAGGGCCAATGTCCTTGCCAATCTTATCACCTTTGATATGTCAGGGAAAACAGAGATGACAGGAAAAGAGCTAAGGACTGGAAAAAGGCATATCTTGTGCATTTTCCAAAAAGTCTAAAATGGTGATCCAGTGAAATGAAACCTGGTCAGCTTCACATCCATCCCTGAGTAAAACACTGAGGGAATCTCCTTGGGGAACATTTCTCACCACATGTAGAAGGCACTAAGTGGTAACAATCAACAAGGATTGACCCAGGAAAAATCATTCCTGACCAACCTGATTGCTTTCTGGGATACAATGACTGGATTTGTGGATGAGGCGAGACATAATGAATGTCATTTACTGTGATTTATACTTTTGACACTATCTCTTGGTATATCCCTGTATCAAGTTGAGACATGACAGGCTTGATGCACACAAGCTAGATGGGTAAAAAACCAGCTTGGACAATTAAGGGGTAGTGAGTCATACTCTTCTGGAAGCCGGTAAAAAGTGCAGTATTAAAAGGTCTAATTTATCATCTGTCTTGTTTATGATCATTATCTGGAAGAAGTGACAGAGTGCTTGCTTGCCAAATTTGTGAAAGTTGAAACAAGAGAGGTTCAGGCTGGACAGAAGGAAAATCTTTTTTCTCTGTGAGGACAGGCAAGCAGTGGAACAGGTTGCGCAGTGAGGTTGTGCAATATCTCTTCTTGAAAGTTTTCAAGACCAAACAGGGTGAAGCTCTGAGCAACCTGGTCTGATCCCAAGGATGACCCTGCAGGAGTTTAGACTGGAGATTACTCAAGGTCCCTTCCAACCTCAGTTATTCTGTGATCCCATGATCATTTATAAACACTGGTATCTGGAGAAATGTGGCAGTTTGGGCCAAATTCAGGGAAACGTCCAAAAGGAACGTCTCCTCAAAGGAAGGCAGGTTAAAGCCACCCCTCCCCCACCAGGTTTGGGGGAAAAAAAGATTTTCCTCAGAGGAAAGTGAAGGAGAAAACAAAAACTATTTATTTAACAAACACTCAGGAAAAGAATAATAATAATGCTAAATAACAAAACCTCTCGCTGTGAGAGGAAACCTGAAAGATTTTAGAGTCCTGTGGGTGTGGTCTCTCTCCTCCTCCTCGGACCTGGGTCGGTGTGGGCTCCCCTCTGGGCCCAAGGTGGAAATTTTCCCAGTGTGTTCTGGTGTTCTGATGTTCTGAACAAGTCCAGAAGAAAAGAAGGGAAAAGCTGAAGTCCCAGAGGAAAAAAACTCTCTGTCTCTCTCCAAAGTAACAGAGCCAAAAAGCTGGCTGAAAAGCAAGAAGAGTGCTTCCTCTGCTCCTACAGCAGCAGTAGCTAATCTCTGTCCTTGAAGCACAAACCATTTTGAAAAGTTTGCTCAGTTTTTTCTCTGTCTTTTGCATCCAGTTTTAAAGGCATGGAAAGACTCAGGAATCATGTCTGGGCATAGAGCAGTGATAGGGGATACAACAGCAAGTTACCCCAAGACATTAAGACATCACCACATGCTTGATTCTAAATCTATCAATATTAGTGAGACGCTTCACCTAGATTTTAATGGTATTTAAAGTACTATTTAAGCCTGGTAGCTGGAGTATGAGGTTTATTATTGAACTAGTTCAATAAAACTAACTGGAAAAATCTGTGGATAAATCATTAATTTCATTAGAACATTGCTCAAGCCTGCTTCAGAAGGCAGATAGGAGATAACTAGCCAGTAGAACACGGCAGAGTATATGTAAACTTGACCAGGAAGTTCTAAGCAGCACTAAACAACCCATAGCTTTCCAACTCAGTTAAGTTAGCAGCACTGTGCATTTTGAACCTCTGCCGGTCAGGCCTCTGGGAACGTGCTTCATATCAGCAATAGTCCCCCTTTCCTCAAATGGTTTTTATTTTGTGTGCTCTGCTCTTTTCTTTAGAGCAAAGAGGGCTTAGCTGAGAGAAATGATGATGCTGTGAAGAGCTGGTACAAAGGTACCCGACTGTCTTTTTTAAGAGGCTTATCCAGTTTTCAATAACTCACTCAGAATTTGGTCAATAAACACACTTCATACAAAACTGAGTTTTGCCCATCTTATTTGAAACACTCTGTTGATTTTCCCCACAAAGATAGTACCAATAATGTCTTCTACTGACTTATCTCTTACTTTTGCTGAGCACAGGCTTTGAGAATATTGTGCTTGTTCCTGCACAATGATGGGTTGACACTGCATATAGCTTGACTGAAACCTTTGGCACTCTCCACTGGCTGTATGAATGAAAGCTGGACTTAGCTGTTTGCTGAAAGGAATTTCTTTTAATGAACAGAAAAATAAGTACTCTTCAGAGCATGTACCTTATATTCAAATGTGCTTCTGGTTTTTTTATGTATTAACTGCATAAAACAAGCTACTGCAGGTATTCTTTAAAATAGTTTGAATGTTTTGTGTGATATATTGTTTCTTACTATAACACCCCATGACCATAATGTTAGAGACGAATATATTTTAATATACTTAAACTGGATACTTACACACTTTTATTAACTAATATAACCGCTGCTTTATGCTTTGCTGAATATTCTATTCTCAAAATATCTTAATAAGATACATTTAATCTCTTTCTAGTGTTTACATGCAAAATTAATTTTAGGGTTCTTATTCAGTTGATTTTTATTTTGCACAAAAGTTCATTGTTATGGACAATTTCCTTAAGAAAATGCTCCTTTCCTTTCCTCTCCTCCTCTCTTTTCTCAACCTGCCTTCCCTTTTCCCCTTCCCTCCTTTTAATTTTCTTCATCTTTTCTTATTTCCTTTCCTTTATTTCATTTCTTCTTATCTTCCATTTTTTTGTTAAAAAAACCCTCTAAGTTCCCAAAAGCTGTCATTAGGTAACTATTTTTAGACAATAAATCAGACATCACTTACCTGCAAAACTTTCAACTTACTGTTAAAATATAAACATATAGGAAACTTGTACAAAAATAGCAGGAATTATAGGGGAATAACATTTTCTATTGTATCTGAGTCTTTAGCACTATACAATAGGGATGACTTGATAAACATTTGCAAAACCATATATAACACTCTCAAATTCCTGTAAGTGCTAAAGGAAACTGAAACTGTTACAGATATTGTGAGTTTTAAGCTTTAAGTGGTCATTTTAATTTTTGCCAGTGTCCAAGTGTCTCACTGGATTCTGTTCCACCTTTTGACTCATTGAACTATATGAATTCCACATCAAACTTGTCAGGTAAAGCAGAGCCACTGCAAAAACAGTGGAGCAAGGGCCAAAGCAGAGTGCACTTCTGAATAAACACCATTCATATTTTTGAAGACTTCCTCTATAGCACAAAAAAGACTCTGAGAAATAAATCTGCAACTCAAAATAGACACTTTTTCTTACTACTTTGTTGTGAACTACTTGGATTTGTTTCCATGGGCACGGCCAGTGATTGTCTTTCTTAAAGAGAAAAAAATTTTTTTCTTGCCCTTTTTCTTGTGCTTTCTACCTCCTGGCATTGAGAGCTTTATTTTTGTGTTGTTGACAAACTAGGAGATTGATAACCCTATATTACATATGTGTATGTATATGTCTGTTAATAAAATGTTCATTTTAATTAAAAATTTGTAGATGGGTTTGATATAAGATTCATTGACTTAATGATCCTTTGGTGACTATGGAATTTTCAGGAACTATGCTTTGCCTTTAATTACGTCTGATGTGGTTAAAGAACAAGAAAAATTATGCTCTGCTCAGCATGGAAATCATGTTGATGGTGGTTGATCAGACGGAATCATCTTGTAGAGAACTTCCAGGCTTCAAAGCATATCAGGAAAATAAGGATAGACTCAAATTTAATAATTTAATGCCTGGAAAATATGAAGAACATGGAACAAAACACTATCAACTAAAAAAAAAATAGAAGAAAAGGAAAAGGAATTTCTAACAACTATATGGGAAACAAAGTTTCAAAATTAACAGCGCAGTTAGGGAGCACAGTTGCAAAATTAACAAGGCCTTTAAATTTTATTTTAAAATATCTTAACTTTTAAATAAAAGCAGGCATTCAAAAACATTTTGCAACATTACCTAGATAATGCCATTAAAAAGCAAGAGGTGTGGAATACTCAGTGATATTCAAAGGAATCCAACAATACCCCAAGTTGCTTAGTGTCAGAGTTAATTGCAGAAGTCCAGACTTAGAGGATTCGGTTGTGTTAGTGGGAACCATCTCTTAGTACAACTTAGATTAAGTGGATTTAAAAGCTCTGTGATGTAGTGTAGCACCATATTGAAAGCAGCTTCTCTAAAACTGTCTTCTGAAAGCAGTTGATGAAATATCTAGTGCCTTTTTTATGTACAGTTCATTTAAGGTATTGCATTTATAAATGACAAGAAAGCTCATACTTTCATGCACAAAGCTGAATGATGGATTTTAATGAGATTTTTGCAAGACCATAAGCCTGTAAAAGAAGAGTACAGATTCCTGGTGCTCCAGCTGAAGTTCTATAAAAGCAGAGCAACAGTTTGCCCTGTTCCAACTCTTAACAAGAAGTGGGAGCTGAAAATGTGGTGATATGACAGAAACCAAGCATCAATAAATTACGAGAATATGTGATTGCTTTCATTCCAGACATCCACAATAAAGTTTTTGTCTCTCCTACATCCAGGAGAAACTTACTCAATATTTTTTTCATACTTAGGCCTGATTCAACAGTCAGTGTTACATGACTACAAAAGGATTAACACACTATTTTAGCAACTGTAGGAAAAAATTAAGTTGATGATCAAGAAGTAATTGAAGCCAGTGTGAGATGTGGACACTTGTAGGCTGCATGACTGAAGAGAAGGAGTGATTTCTGCTTACTATCTTCTCCTAAAAAAACCACTTCCAATGCTAATACAACTCTTCATAAAACAGTATCTCTGATGAAGGATGCGTGACTTTTAGCTTTTTCAAGTCTCAGTGAAAGAACATATCACTGAGGGTATGAAGAAAGACAAAACCCATAGTAGTTTGTTAATGTGAAATTGTGCATCTGATAAACACTGCACTTAGTTCAAACAGTAAAGGTACGGGTACTGGCCTGCAAAATAATTATGGGAAAGAATAATGACAAAAGTATTTCTTTTGGAGGGCTGCTGCAGCTGCCAGTCATTTTAGAAGCAATTATAAAGTGGCTTTTATAATCCAAAGAAAAACAATTACAAAGCAAATAATTTGTATTGTAAACAATAAAACTAAGGAAAGGTGAACACTAAAACTGTAAATATAAAGTGGAAAAGGAAAATACAGTGGCATTGAAAGAGGCAAAGATGTGACAACATCCTCTATGTACTTGAAGCTACACTAATCCCTTCTCCACAGTACCTGTGATCCCCACTATCAAAAAGAAGTTCTCTTACCTTCCTTCCATTTTCATTTATGATCTCCTGCATGCCCCAAGTTCTAGCCCAAAATCCTCAAAACCTTTCACATTATCTGTCATGTACATGTCTGCAAGGTCAACACGTGTTTAAAAGAGCTCAACAATAAATCCTCCAGGTTTCCATCCTGCTTTAAAATGTAGTTAGTGCTGGTCCCAGTCTAGGGTTTCTTCAAGCAGTTCCAGTGCACAAGAAGTTTTAGAGATAAAGACTGGTCAGTGCTGGTTTTCTACTCAAGTTTACTCTCAAGACAACCTACTACAAGTTTCAGTCTTTTATTTTTCGAATAGTCCCAATTTTAGATATCTATGTATTCATGAGAACAATTCATTTTTAGACAAACTTGTCAAGTTCCATGCTAGCTAAGAATCCAGGTTAAATATTTTCAGATTATTTGAACATACACAGATAATATAAATGAGGTAACAGCAACCAGCAAAAATGTGGGACTTTTTTTTTTTTTCCTAATAATAATTTAAATAATGTAGTTCATAGCTGGGACAAAAATGCTAAAAACCTAACTCAGCTCCCTGCCAGTATAGGAAAAGAACCCTAAATCCGGATTTACAAGATTAAAGTCTGGTTTGGGCAACAGTGAAGATAGGTTTTATTGAAAATGAAAAATAATAATTAAAAAAAATAGAGCAGTTAAAAACATATTTATAGTTTAGATATATATGGTTCCAGAGAAATGAAAATAATATAATAATTATTGTTTGGTTTTGCCATATGAAAGAATCTGATCTTTTTGGATAGTAAAGTACATAGTTATTAATTTCCAAAATAAAATATTCACAAGAAGAAATATGATTTTCTGTTCATAGGTTCCTAATTTTAGCTTTTTCACAATATCTTTCAAATTTAATTGAATTTTCTCATTTAAGAATAATACCATGATAATCAAGAGATTCAGGTGGTCACACAGGTACCAGAAATAACATTTTAAGAAGCTGGAGAAAAATTACATTTAAAGAATGTGTCCCTATGTTTCCTTCAGTCCTATAAAAATATCCAAAAAAGAAATACCTTTGAAAATACCTAACACAAGTTCAGCAAATTCATTAATCTGATAAAAACAGGATTCAGCTATAATATATATTGTAATCAATAATCAAATATCTGCAATAGTTCTTTTTTTTTTTACAAGAATATTACAAGTGTCATTTTACACTTATATGTTTCGATAATCAATATCAAGAACAAGACATGTAAAAATTAGGTCAGTCACACAGGGCGCTTGGAAAGTTCTGAACATTTCAAACATGTACCAAAAGGGGAGCTGCCATAAAGATGGGGACAAACCTTTTAGCAGGGTCTGTGGCAATAAAAGAAGAGTTAGATGGTTTTAAACTAAAAGAGGGCTGATTTACATTAGATATAAGTAAGAGGTTTTTTCCAGCGAGGGTGGTGAAATACTGGAACAGGTCACTTGGAGATGTGGTAGATGTTCTGTTCCTAGAAACATTCAATGTCAGGCTTGATGGGGCTTCTAGCTGAAGATGTCCCTGCTCATTGCAGAGGGGGGTGCACTAGATGGCCTTCAAAGGTTCCTTCCAACCCAAACTATTCTGATTCCATGGTTCTATGCTTATTTTGGCAATGGCAGCTTTGAGGGCCCAGTGGAATAGAAAAATAGATGCATTGACAGATTTATTCCTGTCAGTTACTGGGTCAGCACACATATGTAGTTAGACATGCACAGAAAACTCACAGTTTTGTAACTCTTCCTTTCTAAAATTAGTATGGAATTAATATTTTAGGAATACACACTCCCTTGGCACTACAAGGGAAGGATCTTTTAGAAAGAAAGTGTGTCATTTCTAGAGAAACAAAAAAATAAGACCTCCCCAAAAGTAAAAGAGTTTTCATTTTCATTTTTAAATTATAATATATACCCAGAAGATTAGGAACATATTAAAATTCTCAAGCTATGACATTTTTCAAAGTACAAAGCATTTTACAATAAATTAATAATTACCAAAGTAATTTATTCACTTGTGTTTAAATTAATCACTTTACCTTTTGTAAGCTCATTAAATTTCAATTTCACATTAATCATGATTAGCATTTTTTATTTTTGTTTTGATTGCATAGATAACATTTTTAATCATAACAAAGCAATAATTAATTAACACTTATAAATTTTTAGATGTGCAAATGAAATTGAGCAGTAGAAGATTCCTGTTACATTCATGTTTGGTTTATGCATGACTGATTTTGGAGTATTATTTAATTTACACCTTTGACTCTTATTTGAATTTAGTGTTTCTAGAAGAAGTTCCATATTTGCAAGGCCTTGGAATTAGAATGGAAATAAGTGAATTAGAAAATCCTTGGTCTAGTGAGAAATTCCATACCAGAAAACAGAACTTCTGTGGAGACGAGTTTCATCTTGATGTTTTCCACTGAGAACTATTCTTAGGCAACATTTCTATTTCGGAAAAAAATCTAGAAACTTTTGTTTTGTTAAAACAATATATGCAAGGAAACAAAAGGACAAGGAGAGTTAAGAAGAAAAGCAGGTTAAGGTTTGGGTTCATTTTGTCCAATGAAGGAGTTAAATATGTCAAGAAAGAGGAACATGGCATGAAATATTAAGTTATAGATACAAGGCATGGCCTGATATTTTACAGGTTTAAAAATATTAGCTTTTTCTCTTAGCTAATAATCTATTGCTGTTTTGTCTTTTGTTATATTTCTGGAAAGCAACAGCTGCATATTGGAATTGTAAAACAATATGTTATGATTTTTTAAATTATTAGATTATTCTGTCATTAGTGGGCTGAACTAGAAGTACAAACAGGGACAGGAATTTACTGGGAATGGCTTTAGCATATATTTTAAACCAAACTAGTTCTAAAGGCATTATGATTTAAAGAGAAAAGAAGCTTTTCTTTCCTGCATAGTTTGGCTTCAACACTTTGAACTTTGCTTCTTGGGGGAAAACATTTTTCAAAAACAGGTGATCAGAGGAAAACTGTAAAACTGCCTTTTTTTGTATCTGCTTCAGCACAAACAAAATATGGATGAAAAATGAAAGGACGTAAACAAGATAGACATGAACAGCATGATCCAATGAAATAATAAAGATTCAGTTAACACTTTAACATTTCTTGTAGTAAAGCAACTTGAAATATCTGTAATATATTAGTCTCTGATACTGTTATAGAACTGTGATATTCATTATATGAGTTTGAGTCAAATTGGTCCTGAAGCAGATCATGTTCCCTGTGAACTGTACCCTTGCTTGAACATCTTAAATAATAGGGCCTTAATCATGAAACACCTGGATTTTTGCACTATCATAAGGGTGCTCTGATGGAGAAATGGAAGGAAAGATTCCCATGGTTTGATTTCCTGCACCAGAACAGTCTGGGGTGAGGAACCTGCCTGTCCTGGGGTCTAAACTTGACCACTTTCCTCATAATTTTGTATTTATAAGCTAAAGATATATTTGACAGCTTTGTGAAACAACGTACTAAACCACCAAATAGAGAACTCATCATCAAACTGACATTTATGTAAACATATTTGTTTTCCTAACAAATGCTACCTTTAATAAAACAGAAAAATACTATACATGCCAAAGTATTAAAATATTAAATCTCTGATTGATGGTTTCTAATTCCAGCTCCCAGAACCTGAAATATCATATTAAAAAATATGAATTTAACTTTCTAGTCTTGATCCTAAACAGGCCTGAAATATATTTCTTGTTATTTTATCTTTTCCCTGTGTACTAGTTTGAAAGCAAACCAGTGAGAGACTCAAAATCAGAACTACAATTTAATAGGAAAATTTTAAATTACTGCAATAGTACAAAACCACTGACAGAGTCAGGATACACCCTGGCACCCTGTCAGTCAGGGTGGTGGTAGCAGTCTGATTAAATGGTGGCTGCAGTCCTCTTGAGGTAACAGATATGGTTCTGTTGAAGCGGTTATCCTGTAGAAGGGTCTGGTCTTCCTCTGAAGGTCCAGTGGTGGTTATGTAGCTCTTGTCCTCTGGGAACTCAGTAGGTAAGGGCTGAGTGTGGTGTCCCAAACCTCAGATTATATCCAGGTAGGAATGCTTGCTCCCTGGGCGGAGCATCTCACAATGGGATGATGTAATTTTATGAGTCGTGCAGTGAGGCTTGATAACCCATTAACAGAAAGATATCCCCTGGAGGGAGCTATCACGGATGTGTCTCAGAAGAGATAAAGAACCCTGCCCCACCTGGTTTTAACAGCTGGTGATAGAATACATACTTTCGGTTACATCTTACATTACAACCTAAGACACCCTGCCATGAAAATCTAACTGAAGTTATAATCATATTAAGTAAATGATGGGGAAAAGCAGAAATTTATTTGGGTTGAATAATCTATCCCAGTAGAGAAAGATATTTAACAAATTATATCATCCTCCTTGATTAGGAAATTGTACTGGATATAAGCCATCTCATAAGGTCTTTTGCTGTAGATTGGCAATGCTATGAAGATGTTTTCCTCGAAAAATTTCATAGTTCTGGTTGGGCTGAAAAAAACCCTAAATTTGACAATTATTGCATCATTCTTGTGTGATCTGGATTAACTTTGTTACTTCAGCAATTAATTTCTGTTTAGTTACCACTTAATAAAATGACTAACAACAACAGAAAAATCTATTGCACTTATGAGTTTATATTTTAATTGCTATGTACCTCATTTCGTGTTTGGCTTTTGTTGGTTTGTTGAGGGGGGTTTTAATAAGGAAGTTAAAAGCCCAAGTCATATGGAGAGCAGAAAAAGAACAATGTTTGCAAAACAGCTTGACAAGAACAAGAAATTTTGGAAGAGGAAGAACAGTAAAGAAGTTCTGCAATAGGGTAATTAACCCTGATACTTTATTGATGAGGATTTTTACTTGCATTATCTTTAGCAGCAACTTCAATTTCATATTAGAAACATGTTAAAATAGTAATTAAAGAGAAACATGCATATTAAATTTTAATTATTTAGAAGTAAATGCCTTAAGCAAACTTAAAACACTCATTCATGACATTAGCCTATGTATCTCTAAAGGTGAAAATGAATGTAATTTGGAAAAATAAATGACTTTATGCTCACAAATGAATTCTCTTCCAAAGTCCTAGAATTTTAGATTAATATCTCTTTTTAAAAAATAACAAAATAAAACCATAATTAAATGATATAAAGCTACTGTTAACCTGTTGCTGTTAGATTTGTTGTGGTTTAATCCTGGTAGGCAGCTAAGCCCCACATAGACACTCACAGGACAGGAGAGCAAATTGGAAGCATAAAAGACTTGTGGGTTGAGATAAAGGCAGTTTAATAGGTAAAGCAAAAGCTTCCTACACAAACAGAGCAAAATAAGAAAATCGTTTGCTCTTTCCTGTTGGAAGGCAGGTGTTCAGCCGTGTCCAGGAAGGCAAGACTTCATCACACCTAACAGTCACTTGGGAAGACAAATGCTGTAACTTCCGATGTTCCCCCACTTCCAGCCTTTTTCTCAGCTCTATATGCTGAGCATGATGCCATGTGGTCTGGGATATCCCTTTGGTCAGTTGGAGTCAGCTGTCCTGGCTGTGTCCCCTCACAAGTTCTTGTGTACCCCCAGTGTGAGAAACAGAGGAGGCCTTGATGATGTTCAAGCACTTCTCAGTGATGGCTAAAACATTCTTGTGTTATCAACAGTGTTTTCCACACAAATCCAAAACACAGCCCCTATGAAGGGGCTGAAAACTACTATGAAGAAAAGTAACTCTACCCCAGTCCAAGACAGAGAAAAATTTCATAGTAAAAATATTATTTAAAATGCTATTTCTTTCATTATATCCATGATTATAACCTTGATGTTATCATTACGAACATGAATAATCACACATATAATGAGTATGCCTTATACTAAGCTACTTAGAGTAATAGTTATTTGCATACTGAGCCACATAAGAGCAACAAAATATTCAAAAATTAATTCTGTAACACTCTCATACCATAAAAATATTTCCAGATTTAATATGTAATACAATCCAGCACAACATTCTCCTGATCCAATGCATTAGTTTTTATCACAGACCTTTCTTTCCTTTATGTCATCTTCCATCTATTTTATAGGTAATGTTAAGATGGTAGAGATAAGTGACACAATCCTTTTTTATACACATCCCCAAAGTCTTGCCACTGACCTGTAGATTTCTAGATAAGGCCATGGTCATTTAAGTTTCTTAAAGGGGTTTGTCTCCTCTTTTTCTTCCATTCACTTGCATATTTGTTACTTCTTTTTTGCTGCTGTTCTTTACAGCAAACTGTTAAGTGATGTACAGTGGAGTGTAGTGTTTAGTGAAGAGAAAAATCTTGTGTTGAGTTGTGCAAGTGGAGGCACAATGAGTAGCAATCCTAATGTCACCAAGACAATGAGAAGCACCTTGTGCCAATACATAACTTTTAATACATAACTTTTTGTCTTTTTTTATGTCTTTAATACATAACTTTTACAATGCTTTTTGTTGTTGTCTTGGCCAAAACCCACTCTGGCATCCCAGCAACAGAAAGTCAAGGTCATACTTAT
This sequence comes from Gymnorhina tibicen, assembly GCA_013399875.1. NCBI lineage: Eukaryota > Metazoa > Chordata > Aves > Passeriformes > Artamidae > Gymnorhina > Gymnorhina tibicen. Next base: position 134,289 of record VXAZ01001997.1, on the reverse strand, counting down.
GCCATGCCTGCCCACAGCCTTGCTGAAGTAACAGCAGAGCCCAGCACACATTTCGTCATCCCTTGAAAAATTCCAGTAGAATACAGCTGTCTTCTACATGTCCTCACTGGAACAGGACTCTTTCTATCCTCCCTAATATAGGCCTGCCAAGACTGTATTGAGTACAAAGAGGGTAGGCCACAAGGGAAGACTGAAATTTATTCATACGCACCAACAGCAAGCAAGAAAGAATAATGAGAACCACAGGATCTCTTAACATAATTACATAACGTCCAGCAGAGCCAGCAAAATATGAAAACTAATTTCAGAACAAAAGCTATAAACCTTAATACGATCTCACAAAAACCTAGGAAACAAAGTAATTCCTCACTTCCCTGATTTTCATGAGGGAAATAATACTTCAGAGCAATTAAGTTCTCAGATCTTTATCTAGAGCTTATTACTTTAAGTGTTTCAGTCCAGACAGTGAAAAGAAAGCTTCTAAAGGCAAGCTAGGTAAGGAATATGTGGTTTTGTTGACAGCTAAAGGAGCATTCTTCAATCTGGAACCCCTTCTGCCTCGATGAAGGGGTTGAGGAGAAAGCCCATAGTTTAGGTTGTGGATACATTATTTCTGTAGTCTCTTCTGCTGCAAAGCGTCATGGTGCCTGTGTCTCTCCTTCTGCTGCATGAAGTCTGGGAAGGAGAGGATAATGCAAAACCACAACAGGGCTTGCCAGGAAGGAATGATGATACTCGAAGAAAGCCAAATTTGGTGGCTTTAGGATCTCAGGTGACTCCTCCCATTCCAACACAATAAATGCAGATGCTTTTTTCAAATTTGCAGGCAACACACTCCCAATGCAGACACAGCCAGCTGCACAGATCAACACAGACAGAGTACTGAGCCTTTACTGACATCCAGATAAATATACACATCACTTATATAGATATGGAAAAAAAGAGTTGTCTCAGCCCTGTATCTCATTTCCAACTTATCAGACTGAAAATTCTCTGCTAGTGTGCCTACATTTTCACCCTCTGGATTCCCAAAATCCCACACATTCCCTTAAATATTAGCATTGTCTTTATGTCTACCTAATAACCCATGTCCAGATTGCAGGACCTTATCAAGGCACCTTGCCCTTATCAAGGCACCAGTTAAGAACTCTACTATTTAGAGGAGTAAGTGTCCTACTCACTAGCTAGTCTACTTCGAAGCTAAAGGATACACACATAACTCTCCCATATATCCTGAATACAGAGCAAGATCACACTAAAATGTATCCTGGTCTGCATCCAAAGCCCCGTGGGCAGCAGGGCAGGGAGGGGATTCTGCCCCTCTGCCCCGCTCTGCTGAGACCCCACCTGCAGTGCTGCATCCAGCTCTGGGGTCCCAGCACAGGAAGGACAGGGACCTGTTGGAGCCAGGCCAGAGGAGGCCATCAAGGTGATCAGAGGGATGGAGCAGCTCTGCTATGAGGAAAGGCTGAGAGAACTGGGATTATTTAGCCTGGAAATGAGAAGGCTCTGGGGTGACCTAATTGTGGCCTTCAAGTACCTCAAGTGAGCCCACAGAAAAGATGGACACAAGGGCCTGGAGTGACAGGACAAAGAGGAATGACTTCAAATTCAGAGTAGATTTAGCTTAGAAAGAATTTCTTTGCTCTGCGGGTGCTGAGGCACTGGCACAGGTTGCCCAGAGAAGCTGTAGATGCCCCATTCCTGGAAGTGTTCAAGGCCAGGTTGGATGGAGGTCTCAGCAACCTGGTCTATTGAAAGGTGTCCCTGCCCATGGCAGAGGAGTTGGAACCATATGATTTTTAAGGTCCCTTCCAACCCAAACCTTTCTGTGATTCTATGATTTAATAAATAGTTTAACCAGATGAGATGAACAGAGGTGATCAGCCAAAGAGACATACACCCAACAGCTTATTTATTTGCCACTGTCCCTGTCTGTCCCCCATCTTCTCCATTATTATGTCATTCTTCCCCTACCCACCTTGATCCCTTGTTTTCTCAGACTTTGCCTTATGTCACAGAATAAAGGGGCCCACTGGACCTCATTTTACTTCAACTGTACCTTCCCCTTTGTTGCTGTCAAACCACCACTTGGGCAGTCTTGGACTTTGCTAAAGTTCCTGTGGCAGAGCCAAGGGTAGCATCAGCCCCTCAGTGACCCCAGGACCAAGAATGGGTTGGAGCAGGGCTGGGGCCAAGGCCAGATCTGGGCACAGGGTCTGATGACCCAGAGCTGAGGTGCAGCTCCTGGGTCCTGGGCAGGGAGAGTCAGTGGGGCCATGAGGAAAAGGCAGAGGTGGCCGCATCCTTTGGCACGCCCCCTCCTGTCATACACCTGTGGAGTTTCAATACTGGGTGCAGAGAACAGCTACTGAATCAAACATTCATTTTCCAAGGTTTTACATATTTCTATTGAATTTTCATACTGAAACACAGAAAAATGTTGGAAATTTTTTAATGGCCTGCAAAACTTTCAATATTTGAGATGGCAATAAAACTATCACTTTCATTTCTCACCTGGATTCATAGCACACACACACACACACACACACACACAAAAGAGACTTAAAAAGTAATGTCATAACAGAAAACAACATAAACCTTATTTTGGTAACAAAATAATTTATAATATAATCTCTCCTCATGAAGGTATCCCCTCTGGTCTTAATGCTTATGTAAGACTATGAAGAAATAATTCAAATAGCAGCATGGTATTCACACACCCTAAAACATATTCAAATATTAAATTGATTCATAAATATGACTGCAAGAGAGGTCCAAAGTCTGGAAAATCTACCTGCTGTGAAAAATTAAAATAGAGAAGTCAATTTCATTTCTGCAACAGTACTTTATGAAACAACTGATATGGTACTCTGAAACTAGATACATTTAGAACTACACAGATTTTTGGGAACAAAGAAAGGTATTTACAAGGATACCAAAACACACACGCACACAAAATACATAACACTTAATTGAAAAATAATAACATGAGTAAACATTTACAATCAATGTTCATTTCAAAAACTCATTTGTTAAACAAGGCGAGGCGAGGCGAGGCGAGGCGAGGCGAGGCGAGGCGAGGCGAGGCAAGGCAAGGCAAGGCAAGGCAAGGCAAGGCAAGGAAAGGAAAGGAAAGGAAAGGAAAGGAAAGGAAAGGAAAGGAAAGGAAAGGAAAGGAAAGGAAAGGAAAGGAAAGGAAAGGAAAGGAAAGGAAAGGAAATAGAAGCTCTAATAGTTGGATCTTCATTACCATCATGGCAATTAATATGAAAGTTTGGAGTTGGATCAGTTCCCTATCCCTCATAGCCTTTAAACAGAAGTTAATGTTACATAGTGAGAAATCATGAACAGCTGTGGTCAGTAATATATAAAATGTTACCTGGCACAACCACCAGTGATTACTTCTTGATTTATAGATCTATCGTGAAAAAAGGACGGTGTGTTCTGCCCTCCTCACATCTTAGCGTGTCATCCACATTTTCTAGTCAGATTCTCTGTTCATACTCACTTGGAATATTTCTTGACTGCTTGCAACACTAAACCCAAAATATAAAAAGCTAAACAAACAAACCCTGAAAAAACATGCATTCCAGTCTGCCCTCTAGCTGGTTTTTTTATCGCCACACAGTAAAAAGGGATGGTCTGCAAACTGAAAATGATCCACCAGCATTTTGTTGTTACATGTGCTAAGTTAGAAAGGTGAACAATATTGAGACTCTCCAGCTATGGGCTTATGAAATGAAAATTGATAGTAGTGTCTAGTGTCACTGAGTGACTACAATGACCATAATTGTCCACGATTTCCATCAGACTTCATAGGTAATAGTGACACACAATTTTTAAATGTTTTTTTCTTATTGTGCTGTTGTTTGCCTACAAAAAAATAAGGATGATCCTACCACTTATAACACACTGGATGGTTCAGTGGAAGCCTCAGGCAGCTGGAGCCCTATCAGCTACAAAACTGTGTTGGAACAGTAATCCTCTTTGTGTTGCATTTTGCTGTAACATCAATTTTATAAATATTACAGCCAACACATTTATGGGGCTTTGCAAGTCTAAAATAAAATGCAAATGCTATCAAACCTTTCATCCTTTTTTATTTATTTATTTTTATTTATTCTGTCACGAGTTTTGTGCTGATGCTGGAGTTACAGAGGAATATAAAGTAAAGGAGTTGAGTGAGTTGAGTTCTCTCTTTTATGTGTGGGTTTGCGTGCAGTTTTGTGTTCTGGTTTGAGCAGAAAATATACTTCATAAGTACTTTAATTTGGAAGTAAATTACAGAAATACACAGTAGACTTTGATAAAAGGCAAGAAATTAAATTCTATATTATAGTAAAATCAACAGTGTCTGAGGCTTTGGTAGCCTCGGCGGCTTCTTTGCTTTTAGCCCCTAGTGACCAGCACACGTCATGATTAGTCAAAAAAGTCTTAACCAGAATTTTATTTATACACAATATACAAGCTAAAACTACTACTAGTATAGGATGGGGTAGGATAGCGCACTACATCAAAGCAATTATATTAAAGCAAATATATTAAAGCTAGCAAGAAGAAACAACTCTTAAGTAGAGATTGATGTAACTCACCCACACCAGCTCCTGTGGGCAGGTCTCTGTCTCTCAGCCTTGAGGAGTTGTTGGATGTCCCCTTACCCAAGGGAGGAATCTTCACACATTTCAAGAAGGAATATGTTATAAGAACTTGGCCATATGAAGTGGACTGGACTTTAATACTATAAAGTGATTGACTGCCAGTCATGTCTCCAGGTCAGTTTAGCAGCTTATCTGCCAAATCTTTGCCTCACTATCAGGAAGTCGATTTGGGATTGCTGAGGCAGATTGAGTTTTAGCATAATTCAACACCAAAACCAGCACATGGTGTCCCCTCTCAGCCCACCAGTGACAGCTTTGCAAACAGGATATTTTCCAAGTTGCTGCCTTCCCAACCAAACTATCGTGGGAACTGTCACCCCACACCCTGGACAACAAGACATGCTCTGTTTACTCACCCTGTTTGTAGTGCTCCTGGTCACTAGAGTTTCTTAGGGTTCCTTTGTGGGTGTTGATGTGAGCACATTAATATAATCTGAGAAAGCACATTTTGCTTCTCCCCAGGAGTAAGAGAGAAAAGTCAGAGCAGTCTTCAAGTGAAGGGCAAAGAGCATCACGAGGAAATTTTCTAAAAGCAGATCTGAAAAAAATACACTAACCTACAGTCAGTATATTTTTGGCCAGCTACCAATAGTTATAAACTCACTGCAGAACATCACAAAGAAAACATGGGAAAAAATGAAATTTTGAGGATGTCCCATTGTCTTCAACACACTTAACTAAAAATTGAGGAAGACATACTATGATGTGTCCTATGATGTCTTCTAAGACTGAAGTCAAAATTAAACTATGTAAACCAGTATGTGAACCAGAGAGAACTAATCTAGACAAATAAATTTTACACAGAATTGATGGCATAGAATATAGCTAGAGTCATACAATTTTTATAGTCAGATAGAATTGCAAAAATATTAGGATCATTGTACAACTCAGAAAGCGGAACAAATATTTAATATATCACACTATTCCATGACAAAAAAGACAAGAAGTTACTTTCTTTGAAAGACACAATGATAAGTGAAAAGGTTGGATTTTTTTCCACAGTTTACCGATTAATCAGTGTTCATTTGATGTGCTAATATTGACCTTTTCATTCATTTGCGAAGAAAACTCTCAGATCTAATGAAAGAGCAAACAAGCTTATCTACATAACCTCTATATTCCAAACTTAGCATAGAAACATGGAATATGTCAAATGCCAAAATATTTCAGAGTCTGTAATTTAATTTCTGTCTCTGAGAATTTCCACAGGGTTCAGCACCTGAGTAGTATGAGTTCAAAAGAACAATAAAAAAAATTGTACAGTATTTTCAATGCATAAAATCATGGAATTGATTTGTTTGGATTGGAAGGATCTCAAAGAACATCTCATTCCAACCCCACTGCCATGGGCAGGGAAACCTTCCACTAGCCCAGATTGCTCAGAGCCCCATCCAAACTGGCCTTGAACTCTTCCAGGGATGGGGCATGCACAACTTCTCTGGGAAACCTCTTCTCTGCCTCACCATCCTCACAGTAAAGAACTTCTTCCTAACATGCAACCTAAATTGCATAAAACATAAAGTGTTGCTCTTTACAGTACTTTATTTTGGATGTTGACAATCCTTATTTTTTTCTAGATTGTCTGTTACTATATCTGTGATGATAAATTTAGCAGAAACAACTAACAAATACTGTCTCCCCAGTAATTTGGCTGAGATAATGATGGTTGTCAGGGCAAAAGGAGCTATAAACCTAAAATAATTTCTTACATCTCCTATAGGATAATTATGTTTATTTTACAGAATTATTTTCCCAGGATAATTATGTTTATTTTAGGGAACTTTTTTCCAGGACAGAAGCAATACAAAAATAAATAATCTCTAAATTTTATACCGAGAAGAGGCACTGTTCTAACATTGTCCAGATCACATTTATATGCCTTTATTACACTTACTTTAAAATGAAAGAAGCAGTGGGACACTACTTTCACTTCATCGTGTGCTGGATTTAAGGTCAGTAAAGAGGAAGTTTACTAGTAGTAAAAGGAGAATTTCCAGTTGATTCAGTGTTCACATACCAAAAGCATCTGAAAAATTGTTTCCTGTACACAATAAATATTTACCCAAGCTTTTCAAAATGAACTTTTTAAATTTGTCACTGTCAGTTTCATCAAGTCATTAATCATTTTGTTTTTTGGGTTTTTTTTCTAAATTCAGTCTAATATCATCAGTGTTTATTTCTGGTGTTATGAACATCAGAAAGTAAGAAATTGTTATGAGCGATATTTATTGAATCTTCACTGGAGCACAATAAATGTGTGTGTGTGACACAGTAATATATCTTTCTAATTTTTTTTTAATTATTTTTTAAACATAATTTTTCCACCAAAAACATTTTATAAATGAAGGAGTCTTGATAATTATCTACTAAAAATTTAAAGTTTTAGGCAGATATAACTACTAATAGTATAATGAAATTATGATGAACCTATGAAATTTGAACCAAAATCAGCAAATGAAACTACATTTGGTACATTGTGAAAAAGGAATTTACATTTTTCTTCCTCTTCTCAGGTAGCATTTTCAGTGTTTCTGAAGAAGCAACTGAAGAGTGATGGGGCGTAGAAGTGAAAATGGTTTGTTAACATATTCTAAAGTGTGCCTTTCTTCTAAATGCAACAAATAAATTCAGCAGTAGTCAGTCTTTTAGGAGAAAAAAGCATTTGATAGTAAAACAAAAGAAAATGAAAAACGTTTTCTATATTTGCATTCAAATTTCCTATGCGGTAAATATTCAGCAGTTTAGATGTAGAAGTTATAGTGAGAATTTCAGAGGTTCGTGGATGACATAATTTGAAAAACAGGTGTTTATGTGTCTAGGAGAAAAAAATACATTTCAAAGCAAACTACATGCTGTTGAACAGGAACACAAAAGTCACACTTTTGTACTTCTTTGGTTAAGCATGTTACCCAGTACTTGTGCAGATTTTTATGACTGGTAAACATTTTCTTCCCTCAGAGTCTGTATGCTCCTTCCAAACTCACATGAAACTTGATGATGATTTTTGCAAAAGTTTTAGGAAGCTTGTCCTGTGTCACAGGTGCGTGTTGGAAACTTCTAAAAGAAAATATTCAAGTGTCTCTATTGCATAGATTTCAAAAGAAATTTAGGCCTGTATGTAGGAGTTAGACATTAAATATAATTATTTTTTGGTCTACTAAAATGAATAATTCCAAAATAAGGTAAAATTACACTAAAAATCAGTATAATCCAAAATTACAAACAATAATATGAATAACTTGAATAATGTATTCTTGCTGTAGCAATGCAATTATACACAAGTGACAGAGTTAAAAAAATCTTTAAAGGATAATTTGAAGACAAAATTTGAAGGCACGTCCTCATCAGTTTCGTATTCTGGAGAAAATTCTTGTTATAACTGTCAAGGTTTTATGTAAAATCTTGGATACAAGTTTCAAATGTTAAATTCTATTCTTTGCACTACAGAACTCATACTGATTTCAAATGGAGCTGCCATTTCACTTTGAACATATAATATTTCATTACTTGTACTGTGATATCCATTAGGAACCAAGCAAATTTCAACTGGTCAACAACAGATATTGTGGGCATGTAGATAAGATTTATTTATACAGGTACAGAGTATTTATATATAAAAAGTTGCTGCTGATGTTTTACATGTATGATTTATGTGATCATCTTAAAATATAATGAAAGACTGTAAATATAAGAAAATAACAGGAAAACTATGTATAATAAAATATAGACCCCTGGGAAATTTTATTTTCTAACATAAAGTACTTGAGACTTTAAACTCAATTTTTTTAGTACAGTCTCAGCCTATGTCTACTTAAAGACAGATTTTATTAGAATGTTTTGCCTTGTTTGGCTTTTGTCTTTAAGCTATAATAGTGTTACCGAATAAAACAGGCTCAAAAAATATTCGATACTGTGACTATTCATTGCTACAGGTCACTACATCTTCTGGAAATTATTCCATAAGCATGTGGTGTTATTCCCTGTCAATAAGATATATACAGATACTGGATTAAAAATAGTTTAATTCTTACAGGTTTTGCTAAAGACTCCATTCCACATAACTGAATGTGCTTTTAATTTATCCTAAGCTATTTTATACAGGCAAATTTGATGGTATTTCTACTTCCAAGGCTTTGGGTGATGTAATTTCTTCTTTTCTAACCCACGAGTGAAGCTAACATAATTTGACTCCATACAGAAAGAGAGTTCATTTTAAAGCAATAAATTAGGAAATCAACATTCTTCTCTAAACAATTTCCAGCTAAAAACTCCAGATATTAATTAGGTTAGCAAACTAATCCAGAACGAATTTACAACATTCAGAGTTCTTATACTCATTTGATCAATATCAAAAGACACAGTTAATATCAGCAGGAATAACAGGACCAACAGGCAGTAAACCTTGTGAGATTGTTTGAATTCTGTGCTAGAAAAAACCCCCAGCTTTTCTCATCTCTGTGGTTGCTGATCAATAAAAGTTAATGTCCTGGTGCTGCATTCACTACAGAGCTTTTCAGAAAGATAGCTCTATACAGTTCTTCAAGGACATTTCATGGCAATCTAACTACTTATATCCTATTTAATTTGCCATGGCTCAGAGCTGAGAGTAGCACTTGCATTTACAGTGTTAGCAGCAAGGAAGCCTCAGTCTACATATCATAAAATACCTTTGTGATGGCTTCAATAAGAAACTTTCTTGTTAAAATCTGATAGGATGAAAACGCAGCACTATTGTGTTACAGTTTGGAGATGAATGTTTGCAGTCTTTTCTTTCTGTTTGGTAAGTTTTAGTGGGAAAGATCTCTGGAGTTTCTTGATTTGGTTTTAATAATTGCCTTGGAAACTTGATTACATGAAGCAAGTTGGAAGACAGAAGCCCTGCAGGAAATGATGCTCTGAGAATTTTCAGTTCCTCTTCAGGTTCATCACTGGATGTGAAAAGGACCTTGAGCCCTGGTAAGATTATTTTTACCATTAAACTGAGAGCTCCTTAGGACCAAATTAGGGAATATCCAACCTCATTAAAGTATCCCCATATCATAAATATGGTGGGTTTAGGTTACATGTGCCTTTTTGATGAGGATCAGGGCTTTGAGCTTGTTTGAAGTCTCTAAGTAAATAAATAAAGTTTATGTCAATATGCACTTTACATCCTTAAGTATTTTAAATCAGTACATACATTTTTATATCTACAAGTACTGCACGTCAATGTAATGAAACAGATTATGCAAAACTTCATCACATATGATCAAGTTACACATACTTGTGACAACTGGTTTAAGTGATTGCTCCTGATTAAGAGTATATTATTTCATGAGCAGATGATGTCATAAATACTACTGAAGTTAAACTGGAGTGTGACAAAGATTTGCAGACAGTTACTTTGGAACTTTAAGATCTATTTTTTTCCCAAAAGTTATTTTTCCCTGCAGATCTTTCAGAGCTTACATTATCTGCTTCCTTCATGGACAGGTTCTCACTCTTTCATCCCTCTCCTCTCTGCTCTCACCCCCTGCATATGTCCTCCCACTCTGGTGGCCAGACCACACTTTGCACAGTACAGATCTCCAGTGCTGAATGAAAAAATGAGTAATAGCAAATACATTGCCAGATGTTCCTCTTCCTTATTTTCCTTTCTATTTCATTTGGAAAGCAAAAAACCTCACCTTCTTGTGGAGGCAGCAAGGCCTTTAGGTGTGAAGGACATTGATTTAAGTATTTTTTTGACTGGGAATGTGCTTATCAAGGGGTTTCCTGGTTTTGACTTCTGTGAACCAGAGGCCTTCATTAGCATCACAGTTACTTGATATTTTATATAATTGAAAAATTAAAAATGTTACAAAAATGTCTTCATTTTAACCCAAAGCAAATTACAGCAAGTAGTCTGATATTTTACACTATATTTTCCATGAAATTAATAACTCAGAAGAGCAGTGTGGGTTTTTCTCTTCTTCAGTAATTAAGTTCCACCACATCTTTTTTCAAATAATGAGCAGAATTGAGACCCTGATAGACCCTGTACAATATGGACTATTTTCCAATGCAACAGCAATCATTACAATATGCAATGCAACAGAATTTGCAATATTTCCAATGCAACAGAAACTAAGACATATTGTGCATTCCCCAATCCCTGAGAACTAGACCTTACTAAATTTTAATAGTTTATTACATAATGCTTTTCACTTCAAATACCAGCTTAAAAATTAGCTGTTCTGCAAGCTTTTTGCTTGAAATTTCTTAATGTTTCAATTTCATTTTTGGTGCAGACTGGAACCTCATTTTTTTGATTTAAATCTGATTCTTCATTTTCAACCAAAGAAGTGCATTTCTTGTCATAGGTGAGAGCAAATGGCCAATTATTCATAACAAAAAGTAATAAAAACATATACATACTGACAGTATGGGAATAAACACAGTTCAGGTATTTCCAAGGAAATTACTAACAGACTGTCTTAATAAACTTGTTTAATAAAAATGCCTTTGGTTATATTTCACTGTTTACATCAGAAAAAACCACAACTTTTAAAATCCCTTCTCAACCACTTTTCCATATTTCTAATGACAATAGTTTCATTAACTTTTAAATTGATTGACTGAAATTACACTATTCCTCTTGGTAAATTAAGCCACTATAGTTATATAATTATAAATTTAAATTGTTATAGCCCCTTGCAAGCATAAAGAAAAAATAGGATCCATATTATATTCTATTATTGTATTTTGGGAAGACAAAATCTGAAACCTTCAACTGTTTGTTGAAAACAAATTAAAATACAGTTTTCATCCTTTCTAACTGGTCTCTATTTTAATGACTGCTTTATCTCACCCATCCTGTGAAAATGCAATAGTAGCCTGTTTATACAGTGACAAAAACCCCAAGGTTTTGCATTGAAATTTCTAGAATAGATTGTTATTGACTGGAACTGCAAACTATTATTTTCTCATGAACATGATTGTCAGTAACAAAATAATTACACAAACAAATAAATGTGTTTCCTACAATGTGGAATTTTGTTTGGATTTTTTTGAACATAATAGGTCACTTTTTAGACTTTCAATTCCATTGCAACTGTTATTTTCTGGTGCCATAAACAAAAGCTCACGAACTCTTAAAGTAATTTGGGTGGTAGCAGACTTAGAAAATTAACCAGCAATATCCCCTTACTCTACTATGACAACTTGATAGAAGTGATAATGGAAGCACTATATTTAATTTTAAAGAAAGTTAAGGTACATTTTTTCTCCTACATTTAACCCATGACCCATCCCAAGCATCGTGAATGGTATCTCTATGACAGTAAGTTGCAGAGTGAAGAAGCAAGACAGAGAGAACAGGAGGCAGACTAAAATAAACAGCAAAATAAACAGGTTATCACATATAATTCTCAGTCATACAAAGAATTAATGGATTTGTGTTTTTCACCTGATTGCCAAAAACCAAAATCACACAGAGAAAACTGAAGGCCTTTCCTCCACATCCATAGTTATGCATATTTCCACCACGCATCCTCTGGATGCTGCAGGATATAGATGATGCCAGTTTTTACTGACATTGCCAACATTCTCTCTTTCACAGAGGGTAACATATTCCATTGTATTTGAGAAAGACATTTAGGAGATTCTAGCAAAGAGTGACTTCAGAAAAAAAGAAAAAAAGGACATCAATTTAGTGGGCACTTCATAAACTCACAACTATACCACAGAGTTTTCAAAAAAAAGCAGATACTGTTTCTAATGTATCTCTGTGTAATTCCATCCATCTAAACACTGCTTTTTTCCAAAAGTTAGAGGTTACTTACTAATGTGGAAAAAAAAAAAGAACTTTATCTAAATCTCATCTAACTCAGCAAATCAAAGGTTACTGGTTTTGGGAGAATTGTTCTCTCTTCTGTTTGATGTTTTATCTTCATGCCTGACCCTGAGTATATTTTGAAATATCTGTACCTGGCAGGTAAAACAGAACAGGCTTCTGGCATAAACTAGTTTCATGACAACTTTCAACCTGAGTTAAAATCACCTCTATCAGCAATCGGCTCAAATGTTAGAACAAAACAAAAAAACCAAAACAAAAATCCAACCAAACAAAACCTTTAAAAGTACAGAAAAGATTACTGGGATTTAGTGGTCACATCAGCCTTCCACCTGTGCTGGACTTCCTCCCACTTTGTGTTAATTGGGCCAGTGGTTCTAAGGACAAAATGGTTTTATTGGTAAGGGCCAAGGACTTTGAACAATAAGTCAGAAAACTTACCAAAATTAGAGAGGAGGGATAAATGATGAGCTGTGGAAAACAGAGAGGCTGAACATAAACCGTACTTGACAGGCGAGTTACAGTCATTGTGTACATGACTTCAGTGCAATTTTGCAAGTGATAAAAGGAAATAGTTCTGGCATGATTGAAATCACAAGAACATCTGCCACAAAGAAACAAAAAAAAAAACCAAAAAAAACCAGCAAGACCTTCAAAGATGTCTTTTTTTAGAAGAGTGTAGTTAAGATACTGAATGGGATTTGATCGGTACATAGACTTTGTGTTATTCATTGCAGATGTAAGCCTAACTCATAATTAAGCCAATCATAAATTTAGATTTATATATAACTAGTTTAGTCATTCCTGCTAATCCACAGTTGGATTTTGAATTCAGGTGGCAAATGGTACATTGTGCCAGATTTGACATTCTGCAGCTATTCTCTCTTTCAGCATGACATATTTACTTTTTGCATGTATTAACACCAATCAGTTTGTTAAAAATTAATTTAGTTTTAAATAACATTTGGTGGGCAAATATTTTGGGTAAATATCTTCAGATGAACCACCAGCAGAATGACTTCTTAGTAAGAGTGTGCTAGGTCATAGAATCATAGAATGGCCTGGGCTGGAAGTGACCTCAAATGTTGTCTCATTCAAACCCCCTCCCATGGGCAGGGACACCTTCCACTGGACCAGGTTGCTCAGAGCCCCATCCAGCCTGGCCTTGAACACTTCCAGGGATGAGGCAGCCACTGCTTCTCTGGGCAACTTCTGCCAGGGCCCCACCACCCTCACAGAGAAGAATTTTTTCCTGATATCTGATGTAAACCTACTCTCCGTCAGCCTGAAGCCATGCCCCCTTGTCCTGTCACTCCATGTTCTTGTAAATTCACTTTGCATATGCAGTACAGAAAGTTACCTCATAAAGAAAATGTCTTTAAATATTCATTGTTGTTACTTGGGAAACTATAGGCATTGTACATTTTTCTTCATTCTTTAATAAAAAAATATCAGAAATGATGATGATCATATTCCAGGTCTTTGACTTACTTTAAAAATCTGTTCTAGAAATATATATATAAATAAGAGTTAAAATTAATGTAAACAAAAGTGTAAATTATTTATTTTCAGATAAAAAAATGTTAAAAATTTCTTACAGACCTTCTACATATAAGGTTGGAAAGTATTAAAGATAACAAGCCTTGGCACAGATACTAAATAACTGCCTGGAGTTAACAACTTTGAATTGGAAACAAGACTCAAATAACTGGATTTTGACATGCTGAGCAAACAGAAAGCAGCAAAAGGAGAACTGAGACATAATACTGCAAAGTTAATTTTTTTGGGGGGGAAGGGGAAGAAAAGAGCATAGAAGTGAAGATGGAAAGACAGTAAAATCACATTAACTTTGCTTTATATGTGTGTGAGATTTTGAACAATTACAGACCAGAAAACAAAACCAGGGAAAATACAGAAAAACATAGGAAAATACAAAAATGTGCAACAAAATTTTACAAATGTAAGTACTCCAGACCATTACAAACCCATTTTTAATAACCCTTTTTCTAGAAATAGAAGATTTTGTTTATGTAACCAATCTAAATATCAATTATTCATATAATAGCATGCTACATAGTATATTATTAGACAAACAAGGGAAAACAGGAATTTGTAAGAAGTCGGGAGAAGATACCAGCAAAACTGCCAGCAAGTTGACATGAGAACTCTGATAAAAGATGGAGATTATAAGTACAGTTTCCCAAGAAGCTTCCCTGACCTATTTGAGATTTTATTTAGTGTCTTTGGCCAAAAAAATAAGCCAAAACAGAGTGTGTCTATGCGTGTTGTGTGTCTGTTTGGTGTCTCCCACCCCCTGCACAGAGAGGCAAAATGTGCCAAGAGGAAACATCATCAGTATCCTGAAGGATCAAAGGACAAACTTAAATGTGTTATTTTGGGACCTTGAATCCTGGAGTAACAGCAATGGAATAACACGTAAACTACCAGAGTGTGTATTTATGCACCGGAACTAACAACAAGAATTTCTGATCTATGATGAATACTCATCATGTAGAAATGACAGACGAAGGAGATTTAATATATTGCTTCATCCCAAAATGATTATAAAATACCAATATATTGCAACAACACACAGGTGAATTTATTCTTATAATGCATCTGAAGAGAATTTTCTAATTTAAATCCTTGGAGTGTGAATTAGACAGTTTTGCTTAAATGGGCTTCTGAGTCTATGTTACAGGATGAAAACACAGGCAGATAAATAATCCTACTTTTTTCCAAAGGAAAATACTGCTTTTTAACCAAAAGAAAAAATCAGGCTGTGTTATAAAGGTTTCATTAACTAACATATCATTTGGTACCCATTGCCAGCTCAGCTCAGCTGTCCCAGCTGTGTCCCTTCCCAGCTCCTTGTGCCTACTCACTGGTGGGTGGGATGAGGGGCAGAAAAGGTTTTGGCTCTGTACAAGTTATAACAAAAACATCCTCTGATTATCAGCACTGTTTTCAGCACAAATCCAAAACACAGCCCCAAACTAGTTACTATAATGAAAATTAACCCAGCCAAAACCAGCCCAAAAAAAGCCAGCATTTTTTTCTTTTAACTTTCTAAAGTGTGATAAATTAAGAGGAAGCAACAGGGTGGGATTAAAGAAATCTAAGAGAAAAAAAATATAGACTTTTTTTTTGCTTTTTTTAAGAAGGCAAGAAAAGAAAGAAAAAGACACAACCTTTACGATTCTATCATGTTTCACACATATGGTACCCCATATTAGTCACTTTTATATTCTGTAAGTGGAAGGTGAAACAATATAATGCTCACCAGCAATCCTTGCATGAAATAGCTGCTTTGAAAGCTTTTAGAGCAGACTAAAATGGCATGATGGCCGCAGCTGAGTTGCTACATCAAGTAATTGCTTGTCTAGCTGGAAATATGGGGTTTGAATTAATTTTGTCCCACCTTGTAGTCATTTGGATCTCATCCAATGAAATATCTGTGCTAGCCCAAAATGTTTCCAACTTTAAATGATACAAGTGAGAGCCCAGGGATCACAGTTAACCTTGATGTCCTGCTAGTCAAAGTGAAAATGGTGGGCTTCTAAAACCGTTTCACCTATTGCATTGTAATAAAGCTGGCAATCGTAATTTTGTATGGAAATGGCAAAAAACATTATCAATTTCACTAGTGAAGGTATTGTTCTGTCAGTTTTCTTTCTGTGATTAGTTGACCACCTCCCAACACAAAACAGTTTGGTTTGGTGCAGTCTAACTTCCAATCACATCATGCAGCATCAAGCATTTTGTCTTTCAGAAAACTTAAGTTTACTAGGTTTCCATGGTAATCAAGTTATAATCTCCGAAAATAATGTATGAGTTTTGTCTTAAATATCTAATTTTCATAAGCCTACTTTCATTACCATTAATTAAGTTACAATCCTTTAATACTTTACCAGTTATACTCCTTATCAACTTTGTCCAGAATTTGTGTCACGCTAACTAGCTTAAATATTGCCTATCTCACATTTATTTTGAAATATGAGGATTAACTTCTTCTGCACAGTTGGAGTATTTCCAGTAATTTTAAACATATCTATAGATGCAATCTGTGTCACAGAGCGTGTTTGGATTGGTTTTATAAATCATACCAGGTCAAGTTGGGGGCACTTGTTTAATTTCATCATTAAGTTACTGTTTAATATCTTTATAGATAGTTACAAATTAATTTGTTTTCATAACAAAACACTAAAATTTGTTATTAAAGAGACTTTTCTGACAGGCTAATTGGGGGGAAGGAGCGTTAAGTTGCACTATATTTTGCAATAGTTAGAAAAAGCGTAACAGCAGATTGCAAAGCCATAGCACAGGAGGAAAGTGATAAAGTTACATTTCAGAAAGAAGAGGGTTTTTTTCAAGTGAATTCAAGCACAATGACAGTTTTGTCATTTGCAGTTGTCTGTCTGCATGAGCAAAAGACAGGGGCTCTGGAAAATGTAGGGGAAGCAAAATGAAAATTCTGAGCAGACTACAGATTTCTACTATTTTTTTCTATTGCTCTTAGAGAAATATTCTGTGTAATGTCAAAAAACTGAACTGAGCAAAATCTCCATCTTATCTTCAAGCAGGGGAAAAAAACAATAGGAAAAGAAATAAAATAATCAGAAATGTCTTCTTTAAAAGGAAGATAGATATTTATTTAGTTGTTTCCAATTTTCTGTATTGTGACATTTTTTCTGCCCTAACTAAAATCAGCCCTAAATCATAGCTATAATATATAAGCATTGTTATAAGCATTTTGAAATAATTCTTATTATGCTGATCTATCTCTATTCTAAACTCTTAGGCTACCTATGAATGTCAGAGTGTTTGATATTAGAAATTTCAGTCTAGGTTTTATGTATTAACAATATCATTATTTGATAATTTTTCTGTCAACCAAAAATAATAATCATATATGTATATATATATATTTAAATGGTTAATTTTTTTCAAATCAAGTAGAAAAGAGTTGGCCTCTTACATAATTTATTTGTCCTGAGATTATTGTAATTGAACAGGAGGAAATACCATAAATTTAGTAAAGGTATATGCTGGTAAATGCAGAAAAATAAGATAAGGAAAAAACCCCTAAAATCTACCTCTCCCACCCCCCATAACAATTTTCCATGTTAGATAAGGAAGTTAGATAATCTACACAAATTACAATTTGTGATAATCTACAAATCTCTCAATGGCTCTGCTACTTAGATGTTGCAAACCAATGATGCTCCACTGAAAAGACTTCAGCATCTGGCCCAAAAATAGAGAAAATGTTCCAACTTTCTTAGATTTGTTATCCCTTACTCACAGCTTGTTAAGATTTATAAGCAAAAGGTGGGGATATATTGCACAAAAACCTGAGAGCTGGCCACTTGTATTATGGAGCTCTGATTTCAAGTGACTGAATATGATTTCCATCACTGAATACTTTCTGGCTTATGAACACTATGTTAAAATTTATATCACTTTGGAGTTCCAGTGGGAAAACTGTCATAGGTAATGCTAGTGTGCACTGTATATTGATGGATTTTACACTTTCATCACATTAGCAATATTTCTGTGAGCATTTATCTTGTTGACAGTGACTTTGACAGTTAGAGACCCACTGTTGCACTTTCATTAAAACATCAAGCTGTTTTTCCTACCTGGTGGTCTGGAGAAGCTGTGCATGTCTGCCTTGTAAATTAAGACTCTGGAGAGAAAGTAACCTTGAGACTTCTCTGCCTTGCAGGCCCTGTCTTTCTGCCTGCTGGTGGGGAGAGTCATTTTTCTTAGTGCCAATGAGGGGTGTCTGCTTTTACTCTTTGACTTTGGTTTCCCTTTTTCAAACCAAGTGAAATATTAGAAGAAAAAAGATTCACACCAAAAGTATCAACACAGCATCTCTTTATGTCATAAAGATGGTACTTTCACAGCAGAACAAACAATCACATCCATTCTTCCAAATCAAAGTTTAGGAGAACACTCTGAACTATGATAATCTAAAGAGGACTTGAAGCTGTTTGCTGTGTTTTGCCTTCTTCTTGATGCAAATACTAAACAATAGGACGACTATGTTTCAATCACCTATTTGATTTCTTTGCTCCCTAGCAAAAATCTCTGTCTTACTCATTTTCACCTGCCAAAATTAGAAAAATATGTTGGCAGTCTAAAACAGCGTGAACCCAAGTTTCATTTTCCTTTTAATCTAATTAGTTAAAGATAAATCTTTCAATGTTTGAAGAAAAAAACCCTACCATCATATACGCTTTTTTAGAATACAGCTAACAGATTATTCTTTTCAAAAATACATTTTGCAGGGACCAGGTTGTGAATGCTTCTGTAATTTATCAGATTATTTTGATCAGGATTTTAAAAGAAGAAGTCTTGTGAAACTAACTCTAGGGTCTCCAGCTGACAGTATGTAATAAAATAGACCTTGTGCACAATTTTCCTAGATGTCACAGATCGTTCTACTACATTGGTTTGTTGTTATAGAAAATTATCCTTATCTGTATAAGTGAGCACGAAAACTTTATTTTTTTCATTGAGCTTTGCAAT
Source organism: Gymnorhina tibicen (assembly GCA_013399875.1). Taxonomy (NCBI): domain Eukaryota; kingdom Metazoa; phylum Chordata; class Aves; order Passeriformes; family Artamidae; genus Gymnorhina; species Gymnorhina tibicen. The sequence continues at coordinate 115,278 of VXAZ01001997.1, read as the reverse complement.
GATTCTTCCATTAAGATATCAGAATGTGAAAGCATTAGTTGGTTGTGCATTTCCTGATTTCTTTTAGAAATTCATATGTACTCAGGATATAAGACTGGTCTGAATCATTGTAATTTTCTTTTGTTACAAAAGTGATAAGCATCAGTGTCAGCAATGAAAATCCTTTCCATTGCACTGGCTGCTACAGTTGGATGTTGATCAAAAATCTAAAAACTATTTTGAAAAACAAAAAATTGGGATAGGGCAAAGAATAGAAGGAAAAAAAGATACATTAAAAGAATCCATAACGTTTTGCTCAGACACCATCCACAACATTTACTCTGAGACAGACATGACATGAAATTGAAACTCAGAACAAACTGGATAGAGAAACCTCTCCAGCTAGAATAAGAAAGTTCTTCTTGAGAAAGAAGAAATAGAGAATAAAATATAGCAGATGTCTATGAATCAAGGGGCTATTAGCCAAAGAGAGGAATTAAAATGATTAGTCTGTTGTAACTAGCAGGATGTGATTTGATACAATCTACTGTAGTCCACAGAAAGAGCATAGATGATTGAACAAAAGACAAAAGGGAAAAAAAAGGAATAAGCCATAATTAGTAGTTCATTGTTCTCCTCAATTGTAACATCTTTCAAATTAAGTCAGTGTTTGAAATATGCAAATTACTAGTTTCAAAGATGTTTACTTGGCATAAAGTGGGGTTTAGAACTGAAGAAAGTATATGACAGTCTTGTAATTTATCTGCTATTCTATCATGTTACAGAAATTTAAGTGTAAGAGAATTTGTTTAAGAATTGTATTAAATCATTCTCTTATGGGTTTATCAGTTAGGTGTAGTGAATTGCTTTTTTCCTTCTTTGTTTCAAAACTGCCATTGTGGTCAGGGAAAGCACATAGAAATTTACTCCTTTTGCTTATCCTTTAAATGATCTTTTTATTTTCCCAAGAAATTTTACAGAAGCATTAAATGCATTTGTCACAGGACATTGAAAAAGTAGTTAGGAAATCCAGGAATAGGCTTTTTTTTTACTATTATAAGTTTGAAGCATTTTGCAGTTTCCTTATAATTCCTATTATCAGGAAGATTATAGAATACTCTTAGACATAACTAAGAAATTAAGTAACTTTTCAAAACATGAAGGCTTATCTTTAGAAACAGGTTCCAGCAATATTTAATCTTTCTATAACAATTTTAATATTATATAAATAAGCAAGAACTGGGGACTTTTTCTATACTACTAAAACCTATGCCAAAATTCCCATCTACTGCAAGAAGTACAGAATTGACCTCTGATTTTCTTTGCAAAGAAGTTTTGATACGCAACCGCAAAATACTTTCTCTGCCAAATGATTTGAAATCTCCAGCCCTCTCTCTCTGTACTCACTGCCCGGGAAGCTGCAAGCTTGATCAGTTCCATAGGGTTGAAGTAAGGTGAGGTAACTCCAACCAATCACACCAGATTCCAAACACTTCTTGACAAAATCTCCCAACCATTTGAAGAAGGCATTCAAATGCACTGTGTACTCCTTGCAAACATAAACTGTTGCGTTTTAGGAAGATGGTAATCAAAGATTTAGAAAGTCTTTCCAATTAAATAAAATCTCTTTAGTCCTCAGAGAACTAGAGATGTACAATGACGCTTGTGAGGCATATCTGTTAAACAGTAATCAAGGGCAAAATTAAAATTATATCCTTAGTAAGATGGATCACTGGGGAAGTTGAACTGTTGCCTTTTCCCATAAATCACACTCATTACAATTAGAGTCCAAAACTCGCTTGGGGTTTTAAACCATTGGTATTTAAAAACAATTATGTTAATTTAGGTATGCAAATCAGTCTAATTACTCTTGCTTCCTATAGGTTTCCACATAATCAATGTGTTCTGTATCTTCCTGATGAGGTCAAGACTAGAATTTTCATTTTAAGGCAGGGGTTTGTGTTTGTTAGAATGGTTGAAATATCTTTCACTTAAAGAACTGCTGTTGTTTTATTACAGCTCATACCGTAACAGTAAAGTATGTGTGACTTTGCCCAATAATTGGAGTAAGTTTATATATAATTTACCTTAACATTGCTTCAAAGATATATTGATTATTGGTTTACCTTTTCTTCCATTAAAATATTGTGTAAATTACAATTTTCCTCGACTATGAAAACTGATCAATTGAAGTACCCTTATATAATAACGTGACTCACATTTTAGCAACATACAATATGTATCTTTAGTGTTCACATACACTGTGTTCACTCCAGACATTAAATTTTGGTAATTCTTGATGTACTTTAACACATTTTTCCCTCCTACCTGAAAAGAAAAACTCTCATTCTAAACTGTTAGCAGTTCAGACTGAAAGGTTTTTAGTGACATCCACTAGGAAAAAAAAACAAATCAAAACCCTTATGAGCACTGCTGACATTTCATGTAGCTTCATAGTTTTAAGAAACATTTAAAAATTGTTAATCAATTTAAGCAGGTTGTATGTGATACCACCATTATAAACTTTGCTGCTGGTTTATAAATTGCTGGCAACAGTGCTTGTGCTTCAGATTGCCTGAAACTTTCTGTTCCTTGGTGATATTGTGTTCTACATGAAGAACACCAACACATTTAACAGATTGCTCAGACATGTTTTCCAGTTTGCGTGTCTGGTCCAAGGGTAATTTTACATCAACGACATAATTTTGTTCATACCAGTGAGACTCTGCATTAATGCTACCCTAACTCAAAGCATCAAAAAAAATCCGGAAAGAAACAGAGGGACCTTCATAGGAGTTCACCATCTTTTGAATTTTTGCAGCTAAATCACCTAATTCTTCGGAGCTAGGCTCCTCAGAGCTGGAAAGAGCGGATGAGATTTATTCTTGCTGGTTGTGACGCTTGACGCAGGGAAGAGCAGGAAGACATTCTCTTTGTGTTCTCAGCAATGATGCTCCACCCATGTCTGGTGACCAGTCATAAGGGAATTAGGGAACAGAAGGACTAAACAGAAACTTGGCAACCCAGAAAACTGAAAATTGAACAGCGGGAATGTGAAGAGAGTTTTGACACAAAGCCAGGTAATGCAAGGAAACAGAAGAGAGGAAATGGGTGGGAGGAGAGGGAGGGATATTGGGGAATCAATAGGAAGCACTGATGGGTGGATGGATATACAGAGGGGACAGGATCTAAAATGAGTATTTGATAAATGCAGAGTAGAGAAGAGACAAAACTCAAAGGCAAGGGGGAGATGGCTCAAAATGAGTAAGAACTGGGTCAAATGATTGTTTAGAAGAGAAGACAGTAGCTATGAATTACAGCAATAGAGGTAAAAAAACTTAGAAAATTTATTCCTAAACTTTGTGGTTTTGAATAAAAGCCTGAAACCCATAAGGTTGGACAGAATACTTAATTTATCAAGCACTCTCCCTACAAGATAAAATCATAAAGTGCAAAAATTTTGAATCCTGTATTGAGCACAATTTTACACTGATTTGCTTTTGTACCTAAAACACCTGTCAATCCCAGAGCAATTTTCCTTTGTTCTATATTCAACTCTTCTCCTATATATTTATAGAGAAAAATATATCTTTTGTGAGATTGCGGTGTGCTGGTCTAAGCAAATCAAGCATTTTCAATCACTTCTCATAAAAAGATTTTGCATTCCCTTAAGCGTTCTCTGTGCCTCTTCTCTCTCAGATTTATCTATCTTGAAAATAGACTAAGCTGAGTCTTACACAAAACCTCAGTAGTTCCTAGAAAAAAGGTATGTGTACCTATATATTGATACACATCCTTGTTTGTATATATAAAGAACTAACACCTACATATTCTGGCATCCTGTCTGCCTTATTTCCAGATGCAATATCTCCCTGCCTGCGTGCACTATCATACAGTTTTACTACAGTCCTCCCTGCATACTGTACTAAATTTAATAAGAAATTATTGTGAAGTAAGGAAGTATGTGATCATGTACCTGACAAATATGACACTGCATGAGTGAGTCACATTTCCTTCAGTTTAACTGTCACTGTTTAGTTGCTGAGTATTTTTTAATTCCAAAGAACATGGGTTTTTAAATGTACAATTTGTATTATTGTCCCCTATATAAATTCAGGCCTGCTATTTTTATTCCTCTCCAAACTCTCTAATAATAACCCTGGAATGAAAATCTAAAATTAAGACATGTTGGCTTATGTTTTTGACAGGACAAGAGGACACAGCCTCAAGCTGTGCCAGGGGAGGTTCAGGCTGCACATCAGGAAGAATGGAAAGGGTTGTCAAACATTAGAAGGGGCTGCCCGGGGAGGTGGTGGAGTCACCATCCCTGGAGGTATTAAATAAACAACAAGGAAGTGGCAATCAGTGCTCTGGTCTGGTTGACAAGGTGGTGTTCAGTCAAAGGTTGGACTTGATGATCCTGGAGGTCTTTTCCAACCTTGATGATTCTATGATTCTATGTTGTGGAAGCGAAAAATAAGCTTAAAAAGATTATGAAGAAAGAAAACCAAATCCTCTGTTTCTTTTGGTATAAGAGTGCATAGAGAAACCAAGCTCTGTTTAATGTACTTCTAAATCTGCTTTCATGGCCATGTTCAATACTACATTAATGATTTTGCACTCAACATATAATATTAGTGGAAAACAAGCTACGGTCTTAAGAAAAAAACTTTACATTGGTATTCCAGTTAGATAGTGTAGTCTGTTTACAAAATTTCCAACGTGCATTCAATTCTAGATAGTAAACGTTCTTTCAAATGGAGGTTCTGTATATTTCCTGGCACAGTAGCAAAACTTAGAATATTAAATCTGTAATCAAATAAATGAGATGTAACATAGAGGTATCAGAGGAAATCACCTGAAAAGTTTTAGAGATTCTGGGCATTCTATAAAAACACCTTGACTAAATTAGTTTATGCCTGTAAACATAAACTCCTTTGCTGTGCCCTCCTCACTGAGCATTTATGACACATTTCTTAATAAGTTCCATACTCATTTTAAAACCTCTAGTCCTTTATCATGGAACAACTTTATTAAGAGTTCAATTAAAATAATGTTTGAAAATTTCATATTCCCCCCTTCAGAATCATGTATGTATGAGATTCAGAATAATTTGATTCTGATATTCATAATAAGAAATCTAATTCTAACAAACTGTCGTTAAAGAGAACTTCCTTTTGTGTGTGATTTTAGTCTTTGCACTGATATACAAGTATCTTTATTTAGACCTTGAATAAGACAGTTCCTTCTCTGAAGAAATGCAAGTCCAATAGGTATTGTGTAACTGCCACATATTAAAAATGTCAATCAGAAAGTTTCCTTTACTCAGAACACTGGTAAAACCTCCATTCTGTGACTTGAGATTCTCTAGTTATTTTCTCACAGGCTCCATTAACTTAATCAAATTACTGTAAGTTATCCCTGAAGAATTGCAGTTTAATATAAAACTTTTTAAAAATTGTGTAGCCACTTCATTTTAGCCCATATTAATTCTTTGATTATTTGAGACTTTTTTGCAGAACAAACAAGCTAAGGAAGTCAGTTTACCTCTATGTAAAGGTGGTAAGACTAGAACTGATGCAATTCTAACTTTCCTATTGAAAAGAGGAATATTCTAATAATAGGAAATAATATAAAAACTGCATATAAGTGCCTTGCAAAGGTGTTTTAAAACAACAGATATGATGCCCCATCCGTGGAAGTGTTCAAGGCCAGGTTGGATGGGGCTCTGAGCAACCTGGTCTAGTGGAAGGTGTCCCTGCCCATGACAGGGGGGTTGGAACTGGACGATCTTTAAGGTCCCTACCCAGGCCATTTTATGATTCTATGATATAAATATTTTTGTGTTAAATATATTCAGTATATTCAAGAAACATGATATTAACTACTGTTTTGATTACAAGCTTAAAAACTTTGATGTAAAATAAACTGAGAATGTTAAAGTTTTTTTAATCTGGAATCTGAAAAAAGCATTGTAACAAACAGTGACAATTTACAGTTAAAACAGAACAGTTGTTGGGTCACAGAAATAATAGGTTTCTGCGCTATTTACTTTAGGTTACTGAAATAAAAATACTAAAAATTTCTAAGGTCACAAATCAAAATATAGAAAATTAAATATTTTTACGTTATTTAACAAGAACTGTCAGATCCTATGTTAAAATGTAATGACTTTAAATAATTTTTACAGTAGAAAAATGATGAAATACAACTGACTGTTACCCATGGTGTTTGGTTATAATGTAATATTGAAAATAAATGTGATGCACTGTATTAACTACCCTCTCTTTTTGTATTTAAATATTATTAACCTGAGGCAGAGGGAGTCTTATTGGGAAAAGCAGGTTTTATGATTTCAGAAATGGATCTCTTAAGACGTATGTAAAGACAATTTTCCATTCTGATGTTGTACCTCAAATTGTCTGAACAAAAATGGGGTCATAGCAGAATAATAGCAATAGGTTGATAGTGAAAATGGTGTTTCTTCAATAATAATTTGATATCTAGAAGATTCTGCTTCAGAGGTATCTTCTTAGAGATATAAATTAGAGAAAATAAGTTTTAATGTTTAAACTTACAAATAAAAATAGAACTCCAGTTGACAATATAATTTTTTCCTTGTGGAGCATGAGATAAAATTGCTGTATGTTAAGTTATGGAAAAAATAGATTAACCCTAGCAGTCAAAATGAAATTCTTTTTCTGTAAGTACTTAACAGAGGTCATATTCAGTTATTCCAAATCCACATTGTACTTCTGCACATTTATACTTTTCTACAGTGAATAAGAAATAGGTATTTATGAAAATTTCCATGATAAAAAAAGATATTATGCAAATGTAGTAGAACAGCTGCAACAAATTGCAATAAGACACAGTGCAGATTATATTTTACTTCTGTTCTTTTTCTTTTGGGTTGCATGTTAAATCTTGAACTCAGATGAGGAAGGATCCCATTAGCCAGAAAAAAGAAACTACAATGCTAAGAGTTATATTCCACAGAGAAATTGCTAGAAAACAGAACACTGTAAAGCATGAGCTCTGCACTGCCACCTGATTCTGTTAACACAAGTTTTCTCCTGGAAACTGTTGGCATAACTGGATGGAGCTGAACTGCAGGGTGCATGGTTTGCCCCATGCCTAAATGCTTATGTATACTTGTGAGAGAGAAAGACAGGTACAGAAATTTAACTTATTTCATTTAGAAAAGTAGTGCAAATAAACCTGCACTGTTTTTCAGTAAACATTTCATAAAAATTCCAAACTCTTTGCCATTGTGTGTATTCTCAGAAGACATATAACCAAGAGCTTTAAGACCCCGTTGATACTCATTGGTGGAATAGATTGTAAGAGGTTCAAAAATGCTCTTTCTGTCTGGTGGGTCAAAGCATACCTCAATATTGATTTATAAAACAGTAAAAGCTCCACAGGGGCAAATAGTGTGACTTCAAAGAAGTTCCACATGGATTAACCTAATGAACCCGAAGTAGTAAATATCAGACTTCTTTTTAATTCATTTTAGATTTTAGGAGTAAAGTTCTAGGTGATTTTGAATTATTGATTTATGTTTTCATAGGTCTTTAGAAGAGTTTTCCAAGCAGTGCAAAATCTCATACAAGACACCACAGGAGTCTTGTCTTTAGGCATTCATGCAGGCAAAACTCCTAAAATCTTCAGTGAGCTTGGAGTAAGCTCGATGTAAAGAGAACTAAAATAACTAGACACACAAACGCAGAGAAAGAAGATTTTCTACCTTGAACTCTCATTTTCAGTATGTGAAATACACCCAATTTTCTTTTAGACTTCCATAATTTATTACTGTACTGAGTGCACAATTCATCCCTCTTGTGTTTCAGACGTGTTTGGTGATAGTGTTACAGTTATAGTGAAGTCTTGCTAGTATTCAGCACAGCTAAGGGAAACACAGAGAGGGAACTATATATTTAAGATAAATCTTTCCCGTCTTCCAGTCTTGTAAAAGAAAATAAAGGTAGAGACAGTTCACAATTTCAAATGAGAATTAAAATTTGTCTCATCCTTTATATTGCATGTATGACTTTTCTAATCAATCTATAATGCAAAATGAAATAACCAGAATTAATCCAAGTTTTTTATCATAACAATCTGGAAAATTTATTTTGAATAACATGACTTGCAACTATCAATTACTTTAAGTAATGTTGTTTCTACATGGTTCAAGTAATGGTTAGCTCTCCAGGAATCCAGAAAAGTTTTGCTTTGCCATGTTCTATCACCAGAGAAGATCTGGGTCAAAAACATAAACCATAAAATAATTTGGATTTCTGCTTCCAAAATCAGTGGTTCCCTGTGCTGTTGTTGTGGATAAGCAGAGGTTCAGAACAAGGGATTGCAATTGTGAGTCTTTGGTAGTGTTTTCACTAGGAGCATTGTGACTGAATTTCCATGTTTAGAACTTCCTTGATCACTACTGATGCTTTCCAGTGGCCTCTGATCTGGAAATGCATTTAGCCATCTTGCTAAATTCCACTCAATCTTGGGGTTTATTTTGATATAATTGTGTCATGGCCCAGGTTTTACTGATATTGCTTTTTACTATTAACTACAAAGAAGAGAAAAACACAGGAATGTTTTGTGGTTCTAGTAAAAGCAAGAGAAAAACTAATAAAAATTTAGTTACTGACTCTGGCCACAAAATTCCAGGGGAAAAAATAACCGTATATATATTATATATACATCTTTTATATTTTTATAGAGTAAGTTCCTGACTCTAAGTCAATGGTGAAGCCAATATGGATTTTTTTTACAGGGCCTAGAATTTCACATTTTGTTTTTAATTTTTAATAAAGTCATTTATATGAATAAATTTCAGTCCTGTCCTGACTTTCAAATATGTGATATTTACAACTGGGTCCACAGGATAAGGAAAAAACAGGATTTTAATAAAATATGAGTAGTAAAAACTGTAAACCATAACCTATATCCCTATGAAAAGCTTTTTAACAGCAAACACTCGGAGTGGCGGGGCACTGGCACAGGTTGCCCAGAGAAACCAAGGATGCCCCATCCCTGAAAGTGTTCAAGACCAGGTTGGAAGGAGCCCTGTGCAACCTGGTCTAGTGAAAAGTCCATGGCAGGGGGCTTGGAACCTGATGATCTTTAAGGTCTCTTTCAACCCAAGACATTCTGTGATTCTCTGGAACACAGCTGTAGTCTACTGATCAAGTCTGACAAGGCAGCAGAGTACAGATCATATCAGCGTCCATTTGTTCCTATATTCTGACATTCTGAACATAGTATGTATTTTTGGACATAACTTAGGGCTCTTAATGTGAGAAAAAATCTCCACTGTTTTTATTTCTATGATCAAGGAGAAGTGTGAATGGAATAATATTGTTGTGGTGTAATTTTTTAGATTTTAGAATCCGTTCTATGAAAGACATGGAGGTATTATTAAAGGAAACCCATAAGAATCTCAGTAGGAAAAGCAACAAAACACAACTGAAAACCAATGCAGTAAGATATCCACAAGTTAATGAAAGTAAGACTAATGAGAATTACTCTTCCCTCACAAAAAATATTCAGTAAATAGCATAATCATTCACATCTTACAACATACAATCTGAACTGAGCCAATGGTCATGATGATCCTCAGTCATTGTGTTTGTAGCCAGATGGGCATTGGTCATTTCTTCCAAGTAACAAACATAACAAGAGGAAACAGCCTCAAGTTTTACCAGGGGAGGTTTAGATTGGATATTAGGAATGATCTCTGAATAAAAGGGTTGTCAAAAGCTAGAAAATTTGCTTAGGGATTTTACTTGTCCGTAAAGGAATAAAACAGGACTACATATAGGCTACTTAATTAGAACATTATCCTCCCAATGGGTTTATTAGAACATAAGTTGGGGAAAGAGAATAATGGAATATTTCCAAAGGGAGAAATTTCAATGCGTCCTATTTTAGAGATGTATTGCCAAATGGGGAAAGGAGAACAAGCTCATCAGTAAGCATATATTACAAGACTGGGTTTGTATTTAACTTGTGAGCTTGCTTTTGTTTACCACAATTGAAATGAGTTACTTTCCTTCTGCTATATCTGACCTGCATTCTTCTTCCTCTGAGAACAGGGAACAGCTTTATTTGTTTATTCCTGTAGTCTGTTTATCTTAAAGGGATAGTGCCCTAAAACACTTACTTGTTTCTTTGTTTGAATTAGACAGAAGGTAAAAAAACTGTAAATGGTGTAGTGGTTTTGACAGCCAAAGGGAAAATATGGCATTCCAAGGCTCCACCCCCCGGTTTTGTAACCATAACAGATGGCAATCTTTTTAACTTCATTTTCTCTCTTGACTGTCCCTTCCTTTGCTGTCCTGACAGTATATTTTTTCAATGTTATAGGGATTCAGTATTCCTAAATATAAAATATCTTCTCATGCATTATTATACCTCAGTTTAATTAAACTGTTCTACTGGAAATCCATTCCAGCAGGAATAGGAAGTCACGTTAGCTCACTGGTTACCTGTTTCACTACATCTGTGATTCCTGTATTTTCTTCAGCAGCATATCCACTTCTTGATGAAAGGAAGAAATGTTTGGGAAACAATGATTAAAAATGGCCAGATTGATTTTCTGAAAGCTGAAGTAAGCAAGCATCAAATCAAAGCCTGGTTCAGGTGAGATAATTTTGCAACAACTGTTATCCCCCTGCTATGGTGCTTCAGCTGGGCCTGCATGTCATGAGTAATGAGGAGTGGTTACCAGAAGGTTTGCTCTAAGGAAGGCTTGGAACTCTATGATCTTGGTCTAAATTGTAAGTCAAGTTAGTTGACATCTATGTGTATTGTCAATAGCATCACTGGATATTGCCCTTCTCTTCCAAACCCCGTTCCAGCAAATCTCTTGACTCACAAAGACACGGCAGTGACATGTCTTACTGCCAGCCACCTTGTCCTTGCGCAAGGGACCATCATTAGCTTTCATCTGAATTCTGTGCAAATACTGTCTTCATCTGCAAAAAATACATTTCCTGCATGATGTGTGGGGTAAACACACTTCTGTCTTTGATGCTTCTTCAGTCTAACAGATTTGTAGGCCATTTCTTCTAACTCTGTCACAATCTGGTGAGCTCAGTGTTATTTGCAAATGTATTTGTAAATCTAATTTTTTTTAAATGTTGACACTCTCATCCTCACCTACCATGTAATCCTTAGCTGACAGGAGCTTACATTTTCTGGAGGAATGTTATGGATTTCCTTCTAAGGAGCTGAAGTGGAAATACACTGTAATCGCTAAATGCAGATGTTTATGCTCACTCCACTTTACTGGTGAAACTGCACTGCTGCCAGCAGGTAACAGTAAGCTGCTCATGTAACCATTTGCTGTAAAAAGTTCTGCTCTTTCCTTCCCCCTCTAAAGTGGCTGCTGACTCAGGTAGCTCTGAATGGCTGCTGACTTCTGCCATCCAATTTTATTTCCCCTTTTGCTTGCTTTTGTGAACTTCCATTTGAGAAATACTACATGAAAGCTTTAACAAGTACTATAGCTACGGCATGTGCCTCAACACAGCGCTGTCCTCTTGAGATTAAAGTGAAAATGAAAATCATCAAAAAATACGAAGCATAAAAGAAAAATAGAAAAAGCATGTACGTGCGAACAGAATAGAGAAATGTCAAAGGGAAGGGAAAGAGCATCCCTCCTAGGAAATCCATCTGAATTTACAGAAAGGAGAGAATGAAATAACAATGATACTAAGCTTTCTTCTTCAGCTATTTATTCAGATGAAAAGAATGATATCTACATCATTCAGGGATCAAATGACAAGAGACAAAATTTATGAATTAGGAAGCCAGAAGTCAACTTTAAAATTGATTTTTAAAAGATTAGAGGCTTGTAAAAACCTGACAATTCAATAAAACTAGAATCTACATAACTTTTGAAAAAGTTAAAGGATAGCTGCAGGAAGGAGAAATGTTCTTAGTATACAATTTAAAAAGTTACTTTGTAGTTGGTATTTAACATAAACCTGGGCCACATAGTCCTTTTTTAGCAACATCTTACCCATGAAAAAGACCAGTTAGAATGGTGTACAGTAGCTAATACTACCCATTTCTTAAAGGAGAAACAAAGTCTGTCTTAAATTACTGAATGCAACATTTTCATACGCGGAGTTTGAAATGCTACCAAACTTTGAAACCATAACTAAAACAAAAGGCTCTAAAGCGGTGAAATAACAATAATTAAAATAATAAAGCAAGGGGAAATTGACTGATAACCAGGTACCAAAGAATCTTTCAAAGTGGGCCAAAGCTGACAGCAGATGTAAAAACCAAACAATGGCTGTAAATTGAGCTGAAAAGTCTTGCTCCAAAATGTATATGCAGAAAGTCAGAATGAATCAAGTTATCATTAGCTATGGTGATGCTTAACATTATAGATATTTTTCAATAAAAATCCCATGGTTCTTTAATATGCTTTTTTTTAATTAAAGAAAAAAATTGTTCACTTGCTGTTACAGAATTGAGAATTACCTTCTTTGATATCTTTCATTTTAGTAGCGGTGAGCAGAAAACCTTACAGATTTTCTTGAGTAAGAATTCTTGTTTGCTTGTTTTATTTTGAATTAACTTAACATTCAGTACAACAATTAGTTTCATTCCATCAGGATTATTATTGCAGGGGTGGTAGTCTTGAAGATGCAGTTTTTGTATAAAGGTTGTAATTAATTAGAATAACCATTTTACTTTTTCCAACATATAAACTGTTCCACTAATTATATTTAAATCCTCTTGCAGACTTTGTCTTTCAAGATGTGCACATTTATGTAGTACTTAGGAAACCAGGTTGAGGAAAAAAAAGAAGGTATAAGATTAAAGTTACAATCTAAGTGGTCATTGGCAGCTAACACCACCTACCAGAACTGTGTGTCAAGGTCTTTTTGCATTTCTACTCAAGATTCTTGATAGAGATCAAAGTTTTTAATATATATGTATATATTTACATATTTGAAATCCTAATAAAACTGCCAAATTGTGGTGCCAAAAGCAGAGTTAACAAGGCATTCCATAGCTAAGGCTAAAACTACTGTGAAAATTTAGAGGATGACACTCTGACCTGGAACATTAGTGATTGTCAGCCTGTTTCTAAAATGTCAGTTGAAATTTAGGCTTTCGAACCAAATATTGGTGATAATTTATAAATATTCAGCTTCTGTGTAAAGCCTTCCAAAATTTCTGTCTCTTTATCAGTTCTCCTCTATATTGTGTGAATTAAAAACAGGAGAAAGCCTATGGCTGTGTGGATTGGTTGGTGGCAAAGTTGTGGGGAAATAAAAGGGACGTCTCAAAAAAAATTAATGTATTCCCTTTGTTTATGCAGGCAGGTCAGATTCTTTTAAAAGCAGAAGGATTTCTTTTGGGGAAGGAGTCATCCGGATGGATATAATTATGGGTTAGGAAAAATGTTTATTTTGAGCAATGGACAGTTGATTTTTATACATAATCACAAGGACATAATATTTTTGTAGAAGACATCTTCAGAATACTTAAAAGAGGAACATATTCTGGAACTTAGAAGTCTGGTTGAGGAAACAATAGCTATTTTGATTTCAGGTGAGACCAGTATGCCTCATTTAATTATTGGAGTGATTTGAAGGTATTTTTATTGTAGTCACCAAACAATGTATTATATGACGTCTATTGTATATAGACTTTTCTGACAGCATTTGATAGAGTTTCACATTTGAAGCTAATGTATAACCTGCAGACTTCTGTACAACACATGGGATTTCTGTTGTACAGACAGTAATTGATAACCAAATGCATCTCTCCAGCCTTTTGGTTAATAACAAATAGCCGTAGAATACAACACAGGACAGAGAGTTTCTTCTAAGAAATAAAAGTAATTGAGATAATTTGGCCCCTTTTGCTGGAAATTATGGTTTTTATTGAGATTCAGGATAGGAAAGCCTGATATGAAAAAAACCCCGTAAAATTATAAGGTAATGAGAACTAGGGTAGGGAAGGGTAGGGTAGGGTAGGGTAGGGTAGGGTAGGGTAGGGTAGGGTAG
>VXAZ01001997.1:57594-101227 GCA_013399875.1 Gymnorhina tibicen | reverse complement strand
TAGTGGAGGGTAGGGTAGGGTAGGGTAGGGTAGGGTAGGGTAGGGTAGGGTAGGGTAGGGTAGGGAAGTATATCCAATTGAAATGATTTATGTGTACTGCAAACAGCCCCTGAGGCTTGCAGTGCATCTTTCACCCCTTTCCTGGAATCAAGGCACAGGGAGCAGGCATGGATGAGAAAAGTATGAAAAGGAAGCCAAGGGAACTCCAGGACTGAGGAGGAATGGATCCAGCTGGCAGCATCATAGTTCTTCCAGAGAGATCTGGGGATGCTGGTGCTCACTCCAGCATCCCCAGTCTCTTTGCCCACAGTCAGAGCCAGAAAGGATTCAGAAGTGTAAATGTAGCACCAGAAAAAAAGAGGATAGGTATTCATAAGTTTATTTTATAAAAAATTACAGATACTTTCATTGATATCTGTCTGCATAGATATGGAATTTAAATGTTGGAATTACTAAAACTGGATAAAAAAATCCTTATTTGAATATATTTTGAAGTATTACCCTAAGGAAGTCTTGATGAATATGTATTATATATATATATATATATATACTTTAACATTTACACTTACCCAATTAATCTTTAAATAAAATACAGCTATTTTTCTTCCCTATCTGTACAAGATATGAGCATGTCTCACACAGTTATAAGTAGTTTTCTAACGTACCCAAGCTGGGAAAGAAAATATTTATTATGTAAATACTTTTAATTACCATGTTAATTGCTAGGAGCACAAAAAACAATACAGATTTTCCACATTTATTTTAGAAGTATATATTAGAGTGAGAAAACAAAGCAAAAAGCTTCTAGTATGCCCTCTTCACAACATGATACAAAAACTTGAGGAAAATGTTGCTTAGTTGTAGTATCTGTACATAGATTAATTTGGCAGAGTTCCTTGGGAAGAAGAGGGAAAATAGATGTTTTGGTGGGGAAAAAGAAACCTGCTGATTTCCTGAGCAATTAGAATGTGAACGTGACAGGCCTCATGGAGCAGCATCTGTCACCAAGGCAGTTTGATATTTAGTGGAAAGAATTCAAGAGTAAGTAGTTCCTGATCACCGTTCAGCCAGCTTAGGAAGAAAGGTGCCTAGGAATACTTCTGGTGGAGTGCTTTGTAGCTTGGTCATGACATGTTTTCCCTCATGGTGCCATGTTACAGTCTCTAAGAGGGATTATCCCTGGGATGGAAGCTTATACAGGTCTTCTTTAGCATCAGATTTTGGGGCTTCAGACCCTTTGCACTTCAGCAAAACCATCCCTGCTAAAAAAAGTTAATCCCTTTCTAGAAAGAGATAATTAGCAGAGCAATAATTATAAATAAGATATATTAACAGTGCAAAATACTTATGAAATTACAGATTTAATAACATAGTTAACCACAGCATGTTTTCACAAATTACAGCAATAATGAATGGCAAAAATAGTCAAGGGGAAAACACTGTCAAAACAATGATGTATATTTACATATGTCCAAGTGTATTAAAGGACTGGAAGGAGCAAGGGGACAAGGGTCAGATGAGAATAACAGTGGAAATAGTTGGGAAAGCTGATAGAAGAGGTTTAGATTCCTTCACTTTCCTTCACCTTCCTCCTCTGTTATCCAGCCTCAGTTTGAGAATAGGATTCAAATGGATGCAAACATGTCCCTTATCAGAAATTCTTCTACACCATTTAAGGGGCTTTGTAGTACTGTGATAGGCAAGGTATTTACTTCACCATGTCCTCCAAACAAATAAAAGTCAATTCTATTTCCTCAGGGATACAATCTGAACGAGAGGATCGGGAATGAGAAGTATTTATCTTTTGTATATAATGATTACCCAGAAAATGCATCAAATGACTCAGGGAAATATAAATACTAAAACATTATTGATACAATCATCTATGAATAGTCAATGAGCCCACAGCTCTCAGG
The DNA here is from genome assembly GCA_013399875.1 of Gymnorhina tibicen. Taxonomy (NCBI): domain Eukaryota; kingdom Metazoa; phylum Chordata; class Aves; order Passeriformes; family Artamidae; genus Gymnorhina; species Gymnorhina tibicen. The sequence continues at coordinate 99,311 of VXAZ01001997.1, read as the reverse complement.
ACACAATGGGTAAAGTCTACAAAATCTCCTTGCTTCCAAATAGGATTTCCATTGCAAATTTATAACACATAAACTGATGCTTAGAAATCTGTTTTGCAGGTCCTGTACAAGCTTTTCCAATACTCAGATATGTAGTCTTTAAATATATATGTATATTTCTTCTCACATAATTTAGTTCTATTTCATCACACCCATGTAGAAAAACCTGGCTTGACTAATACCTAACAACAGTAATTAACAGTAACAAATAGTTGTGGTAAAATAAGATGGTACATAAATAATAATCTATTACAGCTAGTTCTGCTCTTTGAATTTTCAGAGAATATAAAATAAGAATTCTGATAGCATAATTACTTGTATTTGTATTGTGTTAAATTTCATAGGTATGTACCAAAAGCCTAGCCTGAAAAAGGGAAAAAATGGCATGGTAGTCTACTAAAAAATGAAATATAAGGGGGATTTGTGTGCTTTTAGTAGGAATTTTTGTTATACAAAATATACGTTCCTTACATTTCCATTCATGGCAAATTTCTACTTACCTACTGAACCTGTCTTTCATGTTTTACTCATTAGCTTATCTAAAACCTTCTCCAATAAATTATTTCAATCTTTCTTTATCCTATATGCTACTGCAGAATTAAATGGAGACCATATATGTGTTATCAATAAAAAATAAGCCAAAAAAAATTTCCCTTTTTCAGTTTTCTCTGGGGAAGTCAGTTCTACAGGAGACCGCTGACATAGCAGAGGATTGATGCAGAACCTGCAAACCCTGCATTTTCCATTTGTGTGCATGCACATTTTTAAAATATTTTTTATTTTGTTCTGCACCAGAACACTAGTTCATATGTTAGAGATGTGCACTGTTGGCTGATAACTTTGCAGCTGTGAGAGTGTTTGCTACAAGATGCTTCTATGTCTGACCTACCATGTGTCTAAAAAAGGGTTTGAGCTTTCCAGAAAAATTGTCCCCCTAAGGAGCAATTAAAAAATGCTGGAAATCCAAGAATATGAACATGCACCAAAACTATTTATTATTAGGGAACTTTGTACTTATTCAGAAGCATAACCAGCTCTGCCAAATGCCAGTTATTCAGGTTAAATCTCATTCCAAATGAATGGGGCTTTTTTCATATGAAAAATGTTAGTACAGTCAAAAACTGTGTATGTTAAGATCTTCCAAACACCTAGTTAAAGGGACATATTTAATGAGATTTTTTTTTTAGCAGAAAAGCTAAGTACTGAGAAATGGATTTAAAAGTTTTAAAAGATGCAGTTTTCAAAGTAAAATGATCAAAATGCGCTTCATAAAAAGTAAAAACAAATCCAAAAGAGCACATCATTAAAGTTGCATAATTTAAATTAGTTGTGTTACCAAGCTGAACTCCTTCTGGTGTCAAAGCTACATGAGCAGCTCTTTTGTTGTGTTTTAGTTTCATGGGTGTTTAAAGTAGCAAAATGTTATCATCATGCCCTGCACAAAATGTTTCTTGTCTATAAATCATCTGTGTGTTTTACTGCGTTATACCTTATCTGATTCTATACATTGTATTAGAATTAATGGATTCAAGAAACACAAAAGACACAACTGACCTGCACAGAAATATTCAGAAAAGCACAGGTTTTAATATACATCTTTGTAAAAACCCATAGGCACATTTGAATATCCCAGTGATACACAGATTTAGGTGGAAGAGATGCATCATTTACATATCCAGACCTGTTTAAGAGGTGATGTTGAAGGCTCTTGAAGTAACAAAATTGGTGGCATTTTGTCATGAGCATTAGTGGTAGTAGGGAATCAAGAGCTGCTTTTGTCTCTTGGATTTCACCGATTGTGTGGCACGGGAGGAGGGATGAGCCGAGAAAGCCCCTGATGTACCTGGAAAGAGAAGGATAATTCCAAAATGCACAGAGCAGCAGAAACAACTACAGGTCTAGCATGTGAGCAGTTGGGCTCACTAGGAGTTCACACCATGAAATAGCAACAAATTAGAATAAATTCTAATTGTCTTCACCTGGGAGAGGAAAGTTTACCTTAAACTCTCTGGGCATCAGAAGTGGAAGTGGATAGGACACAACAAGAGCTGCTATGTCCTCAGAGGACTCTAACCCCTCTTTTACACAACAGAAGATTCATTGTCAGTTCAGTTCTGAAAACCTCCATTTGAAATGCCACTGAAATCTGTCATCAATTTATAAATTGTAAAAGTAACAAAAGTTTTCTTTGACTGCCTCTCATTAAGAATAAAAAAATTCTTTGAATAACCTAGGTATTCATGCTCAGAAAAACTTTCTCCTGAAAATTATCCACACTTACATGTGGCATCTTCTTTTACACCTAAATGCCTTAAATGTTTTTTAATGTTTATTTTGGAGGTAGAATATTCTGAAATTGCACAAAGAAAATATTTCATGAAGGTTAAATATAACAAGACTGATTATTATCTTTAGGTCTATAAAACTATTTTGTCCCAAGTCAATAAAACTTTGTAAAGAATTATTCTCTTTTTTTTTGTTTTTTTGTTTTTTTTTTAAAAAGAAACCTTCTTCTACAGAACCGTGTTCTTATCAGAAATGCTGACACAACTGACTGTGCTTGGGATATCAAATATTGTACACTGTTTTTATTCACTGTTTTGGGAACTGGAGTGCTGAGAACTGTCAAATGTCTTTCAGCCTGAGCCCAGATCTATTTGATCATTTTTTTTCTCTCAATCAAGAGATTTCAGCAATCATTTTTGGTAGAGTACTGTTGAAATCAAAAATATTTTGAACGTGTTAGTAATACAAAATTCTTAGCAGAACAGGTGGTTTACCAGAGAAATAATAGAATGTTGAAAAAATTCACACACTCTGTGTATATATATCAGTTTTATATATCAGGCTGTAAATATATCCGTTTTCCACAAAAAAAAGGGAAAAAAGTTATCCTGGTTTTCTGTAAAATTCAGTTTTCATGAAAAAAAGTTTTGCAAATGCCAGCACCTGTATTATCCTTTTTGAGCTGCAGTAAGCAGGTATGTCATACAGAGACAGGTATAAATTTTAATTTTTACATTTGCGAAAGAGAATGTTACCTTTTTTGCATATGTTTGGCTTTTTAGCTCCCAGTACTGACAGCTTCTGCTTGAGAAGATTATCTTCTCTGATTTCTCATAGAAGTCTGACTGAATCAGGGGTGATGCTTATTTCCCCTGCCCTAGGTTTTAATTTAAAATATAGGAATTTTCAAAAATTACTTCATAAGGAAAATAAACAGTATCCTAGTCCAACACCAAGTGGAACCCAGGCTAGCAACATTGGTTACAATGATATCTCTGTCTCATGCTTTGTGGAGGACTACCAAAATCTGACATCATGAAGGAATTTTTTGAATAATCCTGCCGAGTCAAAGTGCATGTAATATTTTAATAAAATATAACCCTAGTAAGGAATGACATGATTGAATGAAATCCTATATATCTGTTGTGTCACCTAAGATACCAAACTTTCTAATATTCTTTAAAATTTCCATATTAAATTACGAATTAGGATTTCAGGATACTCCAAATTTTTTCATCTTGTATTTCTGGGGTTTCCTCTTTTTTTTTTCCTTTTTTTCTTTATTTTTTTCCTGAAACTCAATTTTGTTTAAGGAATGAGACATGACTCTGATTATTATTAGTAATACAAATATAATTTCTATTCAGTGTATTTGAATTTTATTCTACTATTACTCTTTCAATGAAAATTGAGCAAAATGTATAAGCTGCTGTTTTCAATCAAGTATTTCATAAAATGAGATCCCAATACATGGGAACATCTCCATACAGTGTTTCTCAGCTGAGTTTCCATGCCACTGCCTTTTTATTCTTTGAGGAAATTTCTAGCTAAGGAATAACCAAGAATCTATTTAAAAACGAAAGGTGTTCCTATAACATCTGGGAACACAACACTATCCAAGCCTTATAAGTGAATGAACTAATCAATTAGACAATTAAGAGATCTCAAGAAAAAAAACAACAAACCAAAACCAGAACAAAACCGAGAAAAAGATAAAAAGGGGAGAATTTAAATGCAAGCTTCTAAGGAGACAAAATTTAATTCACCTCTCAGAGGGCAAAAAAAAAATCCAATTCTCTTTTGAGTCTTCTATAACTCGGTGTTAAGATTTAAGGAGTTAGAAAATACATCCCAGAAAATTTTTTGTAAGAGAAGATAGGAAAATATGCTGTCTCCAAGGTGACTTGAATTAAATCTCTGCGTTCTATGTAGTGTTCTCTGACGTTTAACAAGATGAAACATCTTTTATAATATTAATATATCACCAGTATGAACTGCTGGCTCTGAACAGCAGAGGCAAAAAATAGCATGATTCTGAACAGCCATCAAGATTTCACAGGAATGAGACTTATTTTCTTCATGTTGGTGTTTTTTACAAAAAGGGTGTTGCATAGATATTTGTACTTAAAGCCTTTGAAATAAATAAATTCTGGAATCTTCTGCAAAGGGTAATACATTGGGAATTGAATCTCTACACCAGCATTGTCAGCTGCTGTCCAAATGCTGACATGAATCTCTGTTGAATGTCTTTGCAACTGCATAAAAATGCTCACATGGTGTGAGATTACCCAAACTGTTCTGCTATATTTTTATAGTCCAGATTCAGTATGGTTGCACATGATCCCCTTAGCACATGCATGACCATTGCTACTGATTATCTTAAACCTTTTATCTGTCTTAACTATGTGGAAAAAATTTTCACAACCGTTTCTGCATCCGTGAGAAGAATTAGCTTAGACTTTTTAAAATTACTTATGTTCAATTTGATCAGTTTCTTCACCCACAGCAGTATTTACTTCAACGAGTCCCTTGCATAGCCAGATTCTTTGTCCAGAATATCAACCCAGCATCAATTAATCAATCAGCATGTACGGGTAGTGACTACTGGTTGGTCTAGGCACAGCAGCAGTCCAATGGAAGAATCTCCTGGACTGTCAAAAATTCTTGCCTGGAGAACTCCTGCCAGACCTAGTCAGGTCATTGTGATTCACCTTACCTGACATTTGTTTGTTGTCTCAAATCAGCCTGTTGTGCCATCCATGAGAGACTCGATGGGGACTGCCTTGACCTCCCAGGAAATTAATTACTTACACGCTTACGCTTACATGAACACAGGGACAGACAAATCTGATGTACTCAGATGCACCAAAATTATAACTGTAGGACAAACTTGAATGTCATACTTCTGACTTAAATTCCATTAATTAGATCTTACCATTAAAGTTTTGTTTAAAAGAGCAGGGAAAGCTACTTGCAACTATTCTTCAGCCTGGAGGAGAGTGAGGGGAGACCTCAAGGTGTACTTCCACACCCTCATGAAGAGAAGTGGAGAGACAGTGACCACTCTCTTCACTTGTGACCAGTGACAGGGCCCAAGGGAATGGCCTGAAGCTGAGTCAGGGGAGGTTTAGGTTGGATATCAGGAAAAGGCTCTTCACCCAGGGAGTGGTTTTGCACTGGAACAGGGTCCCCAGGGACATGGTCATATCACCAAGTCTGACAGAGCTCAAGAAGTATTTGGACAATGCTGTCAGGCACATGGGGGGGTTGTTGGGGTGTCCTGTGCAGTGCTGGGAGCTGGACTAAATGATCTTGATGGGTCCTTTCCAATTCAGCATATTCTGCTATTCTGTGATTCTATGAAAATTTTTGGGTTTGGTCTAAACAGAGATATTCACTCATAGTCTACCTTTCTTGAACACCAGAGAACCTCACCCAGACAATTTCTTTAGTTTTGAGTAGCAATACACTTACTTGAATATTATACAAAATCAAATAAAGGATTGTAAGTTACTTGGATGGGAGGATAACTTATTTTTCTTCTTACTCAGGTAAATGTTAAATCCTGTGAGTGATATCAAATTCCTGTAAGTGTTATCGTTATTTCCCTCTCATTCATTATGGATAGCATAGTCTGCTTTAAAACCCAAGAAGACCTAAGTGATTTTAAGGATATAAATGATTAAAGAAATATCCAGACCAGTATAAGTCAGATATACCATTATCTTTGATTTTTAAGATCATCTGAAATTTTATAACATGAGAGCTTCTTTTGTTTGAGGGTGCTGTAAGTACGTTTCAAGGGGTCTTGCTGATTTAAAAAGCACTTTTTTTTGCTTAATGATCATCAGGAAAGAATTGTAAACTACTACCTCAAAATTGTTTTATCAAGGATAGACTGTGATATACACCCTCAGATGGGTAATTGAAGGGTAAGGAGAAGAAGAAAAGAATAAGCAATTCAATGGTTAAATAGGAATAACAGAAGTTACTCAATATGTGTGCATTTATTCATGTATAAAATAATTTCTATGGATTAAAGAAATGTTAAATTGGGAAACACCTAAAATAATTGTTCTCTGTTGTCCAAAATCACCTAAATGTTTTTGCCTTTCTGTATCCAACCCTGTGATTTACTATAGTCTACAGCTTGCTTTTCATTTTTTCTGCTCTCCTCTAAGTCTTATCTATCCAATAGTATCTGCAACAGTTATTTTTTTGGTAAAACTTTTTAACTAGGTATTCAGCAAATCGGCATAATAAGCAAAATAATTTTTTGGCTTGTTCTGATGGATTTGTAAAATGAGTGATGAGCTTGGCAGATGCATTGCAGCAAGTGGTGTTTTTCAGGCAAAATCACATGTGATAGGATAAAGAGGAAAAATTAGCATTAGGGTAGAGTTATACAAGGAATGTGAAGATTAAGAGATTATGATATTAAAGATGGAAAGAAATTAGGTACCACCCCATGTTGGTAAATTGAATTCTTTAATGCCCTACTCCTCCCATGCCAGTTCCAGCTTTTTTACAACATTGGTCCGAACAGACCCCAACTCACATGAGCTTTTGAAGATCTCTCCCTTTCAAAGACCTGATTTTCTATTAGGGGAAATACTAAGTGCTTTGCAAAGGGAACTTCCCATAAGCCCTTCACTTGAAAATATCCTTTATAAAAGGGAAAGGCCAGGCCATGTCTTCTGAAGGCTCACTGAAAAATTTGTCTTTGGGAAAACATGTTGAAGGATATTTTTCTGCTACACGATCATCCTGACTACCTCATGAGTAAGGTAGGACAACAGAAGCTCTAATTGATTTTAAGATTAAAACGCAGTGAATATATACAACATTCTATTGTTTAAGGTTCTTTTTATCCCAAGATTGCACCCAAAGTGAAACACTGAATGTTCTTAAATATGTGATATATCTTGGCATTTAACATAACTGAGTTCCCTATCTTCAGAGCCCCTTGCGGTCATCTCAGAATTAAAGCAAATACTCCTAACGTGTTTTTTCATTAAAATACACATTCTATACCTAAAATGTGAAGGTGAAGAAGATGAACATCAAGACTTACGTAAGAAAAAGGGCCAGAATATTATTCTGACAGTTGCCAGGGATAAAATGTGTGAATTTCAATTATTCTCAGAGCTCATCTTTAAAAAAGGCATAACAGTATGATTTTTATTAAAAGTTTCAAGGTTGAAGCTGAACAAAATGCTTATACAAGTGGTCTGGTAAACATATTAAATGTACCTGAATAATACCAATAACGATAACACCAATACCTCCCTCCCCCATTGTTGTAGAAAATGCTACTGTAACAGTACCTAACAAAAACTCCATTCTTTCATCCCCTTGACTTGCTGTGTTTTGGTTTCTAAGGGAAAAAAGAAGCAATCAAACACACAACCTTTCTCTCATTACAAGCTTTTTGTAACATTTTATTTATTTATTTATTTATCTGTTTATTTATTACACCAAATTTTCCAAGTTTGTATGTAAATCCTGTCTTATACTAAAGTAGAGAAATTCTCTGGGAAGTGTACTAGTTTTCTTAATAGCTGATTTTTCTTTTGAAAAGCAAATAATTTCTTCCCATTATTATGATTTTCTCAAGAGAATATATACTTTAATCACTTCAGTTCAGTCACATTTGAAATACATTATGTCTCCTCCTGATGTTTTTCTGGGAACTTTTAATAGATCAGTAGTTCAACAGGTGTTCTTTCAGACTCAAGATATTTATTCCATGTCTCACTGCTTCAATAAGAAGTTAGAGCTTTGATAATTGCCCCTCATGTAAGACCAGTCTTTTACTTAACTCTCTACACAGGCATGTTCTTTCTTCCAGTGTGCATGCCTGTAAGCAACAGGAAATATTTTAATGGTGTATTTATAACAAACCATGTACTTGATTTGTGAGAATGCCAGGAATCAGTAACTGATATTAAAGAAAGGTATGATATGTCTTCTGTAATTCAAATGGCATTTTTGTAGTCTTTTAGAGTTGTGGTTTTTTCCCAAATGTCATGATACACTAATTTTTCCATTTCATATTTCTTTCTCAAGTATTAAAAGTGTTAATACGCCTTAAATAAGTAAGTGACAGATTTAAGATAACATTTTATACATCTGAAGGAACATAGAGGTACATCCCTAGGCTCAGAAAAACATTTATGAGGATTAAGTAGCTACTGTTTCATAAAGACCTTTGGATTTAGGTACCTAGATGCATTGTGTTGGGTTTTTTCCTGTAGATTTAACTGGGTAACTTTTAACTTCAGTTCCAGAGAATTTTTCTCTTTTAAGAGTTTTATAGAACAGTGAGTATTATCATTGAGTATTTTTATTTAAAAAGCAGTGTGAAGTTTTAACAGAAAATGTAATGCTACTAGCTAAGTTTACATATATGACATATTATGGTTTTTAAATTGTGTCAATAACAAATGTTGCACATTGTCCCTCAAACTAAGGGAAGAGAGAACAACTTGAAAAATGGCCTTCAGCAGATGACTCTTCTGATGGAGAAGAGGGTAGGAGAGAGCAGCTTATTCAAAGGATCTTTTTTGCCAATGGCAAAAAGAAGTTGGGTCCCGAGTCTCAAGTCTTATGCTCTTGTATGTTTTCACGCATGAACAGTAGTGTTTTGAAATAGTGGATTTACTTTGCATGCAAATATTAACTATATTAACGATGAGCATTTCTCAGACACCTGGAGGAAGCAGAAGAACTGGATATAGGGTGTTCAGGGATGATACGAAGCTTACTACTATAAGACAAAAAAGTGAAGGTTCCAGGCCCTGAAGGAAGGCAGTGGATGTGAGAAAAATGTAAAAATCACAGCAGTTTATCTGACCAGCCATTTATTCCTCAAGAGCCATCGAAAAATAACTACAAGAGGTTATCAGGTTGAGTAATATTCAGATTCTGGGTACTGCTGAGCACATTTAATCTGAGTGCAGCCTTTTAGTTATGCGCTCAGCTTTCATGAGCAAGGTGTGTTCATGATTCTGTGCATTTAAACCTTCCACCACACTAGCAAGTGGTGATTGCAAGCACAACACCAGTATGAAAATACTTAGAAATACTAAGGACATCCTGGAAGATACTGATATGAAATTCAAGCCTCAAACTATAGATGTCAAAGGCCCCTTTAACTGAAAGCTGCATAAAATAATTCCATCATAACAGTCTAAAATTTTTGAAAAATTCCTGATTACACATATGTATTCCTGTACACGTATGGACACACAGAGGTAACAGAAAGGTTTCACGGAATGGCCTGGGTTTGAAGGAACCTCAATGACCATCTTGTTCCAACCCCTCTGCCGGTGACAAGGACACCTTCCACTAGACCAGGTTGCTGAGTGAGCCATCCAGCCTGGCCTTGAACACTTCTAGGGATGAAGCAGTCACAGCTTCTCTGGACAACCTGTGCCAGTGCCTCAACACCCTCACAAGGAAGAATTTCTTCCAGTATCTAATCTAACTCTACTCTCTTTTAATTTGTAGCCATTCCGCTTTGTCCTGTCACTCCAGGCCCTCATAATAGTTTCTCTCTGTCTTTCCTGTGGGCTCCCTTCAGGCACTGGAAGGCTGCAATTAGGTAACCCCAAAGCCTTCTCTTTTCCAGGCTGAACAATCCCAGTTCTCTCAGCCTTTCCTCAAAGCAGAGCTGCTCCATCCCTCTGATCACCTTGGTGGCCTCCTCTGGCCTGGCTCCAACAGGTCCCTGTCCTTCCTGTGCTGGGACCCCAGAGCTGGATGCAGCACTGCAGGTGGGGTCTCAGCAGAGCGGGGCACAGGGGCAGAATCCCCTCCCTGCCCTGCTGCCCACGGGGCTTTGGATGCAGCCCAGCACACAGGGGTTTCTGGGCTCCCAGGGCAGATAGATGGGGCGTGTCCAGCTTTTCATCCACTAAACTCCTAGTTTTGTTTGTCTTTTTATTGACAGTTTACCATAACACCTGAATCACTGTCTTGTTATATTCCCACTCTTCAAGTCAATATATCACGGTATAGAAGAGTGTGATCAAGTTCTATAGCTGCACAACTTCTTAAGGAAAACTCTGTTGAGCTTGAAACATTTACTGCTGGTAAATGCTTGTCACCCTTTAAACGTTACATTTTTAATACCTTGTTTAAGTAGTGGAAGGAGGGATTTGTGTTCTCTATTTCAGTCACTCTCACACATTTAGAGAAAACAGTATGTCTGAGGTTCATTTAATCCTGTGTGTAGGTAGAGAAAAATTACATGGATTTCTGGGTACATGTCAGCACTTAAGATTTGATCAGCTTTTGGTAGAAGGGAAAGAAAACCAAATCCCTCTTTACCTACCTAAATAGGATAAGTGTTTCTTTAGTGGTTTTCATGAAGGAATGGACTGGTACTATTCTTTTGCCATCATAGCTTGAGACCTGATTGAAAGTACATATAATTTGGATTTCCTTAGGAATTTTTGGCGTATCAATAATTTCTTAGCAAGGACCTTTCACTGTATAATATAGTGATTCTTAGTTTAATTGATTAAACATTATTCTTCTGTTTGTTTTCCATTTAATCTATAACCTTTGAAATATGTCTGAAACAATTATTTCTGCAAATATTAGAAAAAAATTTAAATTATTTTAGTCATTATGGATAACAAAAAAACTCTGTAGGATGGTCCACTCTATGGGTGGAATTAGATTTAAGACTGAAAGCTTTATCCTCTAAAAAGAACAACTGAAAGACCAGAACTGTGAAAAAACTTAAATAAAACAGTCTGGTTTAAAGTGAAAAGTAGAGAAAAAATAAAACAATGAGAAACTTGCTTCAAGGAAAAATGAGCTCAATATCAAAATTTTGATGATTTTCAGAAAATGGTAAGAAAAATTAAGTACAAATATGTTAAAAAAGAAATTAATGAAGAATATACTCTTTTATATACAAGGAAAAAGGAAACAACTACTCTCAGAATAATATTAAAGTGGAGAAGAATCATTAGATAAGGTCAAAGGGATCAGATCAGAAGAATTCTCAAATAGGTAAATGAGCAAGCAGAAACCAGGAACTATATAAAACAAACTATAGCTTGTATGTATATGTGGACTACGGACACAACTGTTATTTCTTAAAGGTACCTTAAAATTGTTGCATATTTTGCCCCAGTAAAGATGAAGATAATTTCTATGTAAGTAGAATCATTACTACCGTGTGGATCCATAGATTCCTCCCCATGAAATTTTACTGTGACAACTTTGGGTACACTTACTGGTCTTATAAATGTCAACTATATCATTCCTGCACATATTTGAATGAATTGGTTTAGAAGAATTTTCCCATAAAGAAATGGTCCTCAACATAAATTCTATAATGGCACTCAACCTAAAAATTGCAGGTACAAGAATATATATTGCTTAGTGTTATTATTGTTTGTTTGTTTAGTTAAAAATGAGATGAAAGCCACAGATGTTTTTTCTGTCTTATAAGTTTATTACTGTGGTCTAATTAGCCCATGAAAAATTGATTTTGAGTTACTTCTTGCAATTACAAAACATTAACTTCTTTGTCTTTTTTTCCTGTCACCACAACCCGACCTAAATTATTGAAGAACTGAAATCTGAGTCAGCTATGATTAAAATATGCACAAGTGCAACATAACCCAGAAAATCAATAGCGTTATTTACTGCATATACACTCTTAAAAATTTTCACATCAACTTTTCCTATCTTCAGATGCCTATTTTGCATAAGAGTTCCCATGGAGAATGATGCCCCTGTTATTCAGCACATTTCCAATTATAAAACATTGAAAACAAAAGAACAGCACATTGCACAGAGTTGGAGGTAACAGGAGATTTGACATTAAACACTCAGCGACAGAGACACAGAAGCAAAAAAGTGCATTAAAATCCATCTAAAGAAATAATCGATTAAAAAGCTACAGTTCATTTTCAAAGCATTTAGAAAAGTATATTAGGTGTCTCTAAATGAGGTATCTAAATATAATAATCAAGTAATACTTCCTTGTGGAACCAAAATAAAACACATAAATAGCAGCTGTAAAATAAAAATGTACATATATATACATGTGTATATATATTATATATATACACATGTATATATATATATATATACACATGTATATATATAAAAGAATGCATATAAAAAGCCAATGAAATCCAAGCTATCAAATGACCAAAAGAAAACATTTTCAATAGATTTTTGGTTTTTAATATAACAAGAAAAGGATTCATATAATTTATCTCCAAAATCATTAATCACCTCTGCTATATTAACTTGTGGTGGAGTTTAAAATTCAGCCATCAGTGTAAATGTTAAGATAGATTTTATCCTTATTTTAGACATGGTATTCTGTAGGACTCAACACAGAGTTCTGAAATTTGCTTCTAATAACTGAGTTGGTCACTTCCAGTTTGATGTTTGAAATGCAGAACTAGTTTTTCAGTGCTAGAAGATATACATAGACATTTTTTCCCAAAGATCAGCTGTGGCTCTACACGACACGTAGGCTGATTGGGACTGAAATAATTTGGAAAGGCTGTGCTGAGGTGTCAGCTGAATTAGTGTATATCTACAAAGGGATCAATAAGGGAGGTGATAATATTTGTCCCCTTTCTCTGCACTTGCTGATGCTTCTGTTCTAGCATCACAGTTTCCAGGCTCCTCTTAAACGATTACCCTCTCCTGGGAAAGTATCTACACTGTCATCTTCAATTAGGACTTAATGCTTCATTTAAGTTCAGACTACCTTATGCTACTTGATTCTGCAAATAATCACCAACTGGGTCCTTGCTGACAGTAACACCAACATGTAGACCATTAATTTCCACAAGTCTTCCTATACAAACTCTTTGCTCTACACAGGGCTAAATCAGATAATGCAGGAGTCCATTTTCACCTCCCTTTATTTTTCTTTTTTCCTTGGCCCAGAACTTAAACTTAACTTTTTTTTTTTTTTTTTTGATATAACATCTACCATAGTTTTCCAGGGTAGGAAATGTGCTGTGATTGAAAACAAAGGTTTAAGGGAACACAAATTCAACTACTCTCTTATTTGAATCAACACTAGTAATGTATCCACACCCACTGAGAAATGCATCCTTATTTATCTGTTTTAATAATGTCATGATATTATAGATCTTTCAAAATCCCTCTATTCCACTACCTTCCCCCTGATTTTTTTTTCACCGCACTGAAGACTCCTTCTTATTTGCTCATTGTAAAGCACACATTCCATACCTGTCTATTCTTCTTGCCCTTGCCTCAACCTTCCCAGTTAGATTTTGTTCAGGAAATAAAACTACAAATAGCATGCAAGATGTAAGAACCAAATCAGAATTTTCTGGGCAGGCAGAGGGAAAGCATACACTTTAAGTTCTTTCCCAATATTCATTACATCAGGAGTTTCTTGAAACGAAATCACAAAGTAAAATATTTCTTTATTACTTATACCAGGAAGAATGAAACAAAGTTTTTCATCACTAAATGACTGCAAGAATAGATCATCTAACTTTTAAAATATCTTCTGTCTTAGAACAGCTATTTCTCTGTAGAAAATTATGGAATATTTGGAATTTATTACCAAAACACACATAGTCCTTGTTGACCATGCCTATTAATATATTGCTTCTAACATTTCTTTTATAACATTGCTGAAAAGTCTATATAATCTTTTTACAGAAGTTCAATCCAAATATTTGTCAATTAACAACTCTAATATTTTTTATTCTGAAAAATTATTTGCAACCTCCTCTAAATAAGGAGAATTTTGTGGGTTTCATCTTTATCTTTTACAATTTCCAGGTCTATTATCAGAAAACTTCCTATGTGTTGATGTAATGCCAAAGGGTGCAAATTAACAATTTTTGGGAATATTATCTTTAAACTGAAAAATAATTTAAATTGAATTTGCATCAGAAATTACGTTCAGTCTATGTGTCAGTGCTGGTTTGTTTTGTTTTTTTCATCAGTGAATAGACTGAATTCATTGCAGAAACAGCTAATCAAATCAATAAAACAAATGATTAAGTCAGAAAATTTGCTGTTTAAAATAGGATAGTTAGGTAATAGCTTCCAATCTGTGGAGATTAAAATTTCTTTTGTTCATTTGTTCATTGTTAAAGCACAGTTTCTAATCATCACAACAGAGAAGAAATATAACTTCTTTGGCACATATAGTCATTAGTACTGGTACGCACTAATTGGATATTAAGCCAATGTTCATGACAGTGGAACTGCTACTGATTTACAGAATTTATAGGCACAATCCTTTAAGAATTCAATGTGCTTCATTGTCTTAAACTAGTAATTTATTCCTCCTTTTCCAATTTTCCTAATAGTGTTGTAAATTAAAACAAAATAAAAAAAACCCAACTAACCAACCAACCAACCAACCAACCAACCAACCAACCAGAAGTCCAGTAAGTAGTTCATGGTCTTCATTTAATTTGTACTGAAGTAGAGCTAAAACAATATTTGTTAAATAAACCCTGTTTAATGAAATGTGAATTTTAGCAATGACCAGAAAAGAACTCTCAGAGCTCCTACAGGCAAACCAATAACAATTAATAAAAATCATAGAATTCTGCTGTTCAACCTTGTTTTCTAATTCCACAAGTACCTTTAAGGTCTATACAAGGAACCTCGGTCTTCTCTCACTTTTTGCTCTAACTCTTAGAGTGACTATAGATTTTCCTTGTTTCTCAATTTCATTCACCAGTTAAGTAGGTATGAAAAGGACAAGAAATATGTTAACTCTACATATCATCTTTCTAACTCTTCTAGTGTTGAGTTCTCTCTTGGGCCATGACAGTAGTGTTTTTCCTTGCAACCAAGAAGGTTTTCTTGCCTAAGAAGCTGCAGTTTCAGATAAGCCACTTTTTTCACTGGAAAATTATTTTATTGAACAAGTAAACAAAAAGTGACATTATCATCACAGTTCCAGAGGTTAAAAATGAGATAGAGACTGATTGGTGGTTCTGAATAAAAATCATAATAAAAAATGACAGAACTAAGGGTACCTAATCCTTCTCCACATCCCACTTACCCAAATCTCCTCTTTCCTTCTAGAGAGGGCCCACATTTTCCCTAGTCTTCCTTTTATCACCAATGGACTTAAAAAACCTTTTCTTTTTGCCCTTGATGTGCCTGTCCATGTTTACTTAGATCTTTAATTTGGCTTTATCTTTCCTAAACTGATCCCTGGCTGTTTGGACAATCTCTATGTATTCCACCCAGGCTACCTGTCCTTGCTTCCACCCTCTGTGGGCTTCCTTGTGTTTGAGCTTGTCCAGGAGCTTCTTGTTCATCAAAACAGGTCTTTGCCTTTTCCTCTCTGCGGGGATGCATCTCTTTGGAGCTCTTAGGAGTTATCCTTAAATATTAACCAGTTTTCTCAGGCCCCTCTCTCCTCCAGGGCTTTTCCCCCTGGTGCCCTACAATGCAGAACCCTGAAGAAGCCAAAATTTGCTCTCTAGTGTTTTCAATTTTTTTCTATAAGGTAATAGTTATGCTTTTATACCGTTTGCTTTATATTCTTCCTGAAACATAAATATCTGTAAAAACTAATGAAGAAGCTTTTATTTATATGCAACTAGAGATTTTCAGTATAATTTGTTTTATATAAAGATCAATACAATATTTTCTGTCTTCAACAGAAAGATCTGTAGGAGTTTTTCATCCTAAAGCTCTCCATGGAGATCTAACATTTGAATGAAACAAAATTTACCAGGATTTCTGATTATATTGTGCAGAACACTTCAGAGCACAATGTTAAAATTTAATAGGGGAATTTTGTAAATATTTCAGAACAGATGTTGAAGAGCCAACTCATTTTACATGTGTCAAACACTGTAAAAGCCCATTTTTACAATGCTAAACTGTTACAGTGGCCTATTTCAAATTGAATAAAACTATTCAAATAAACCTTTCATCCATGAGATTGTATATGGCAAGAATTAATTTAATATAATGTACATTAATCTTGCATTCAAAACTCTCTCCTCCTGTACAGATCATTTATTTTAAAGGAAGAAGTCTGAACATTTTCTTCTCCAGGGATTTTTTTCCCTCTTTTATACTACTTAGAATACAATTCTAACATTTGATTGCCAGTCTACACAGATGAAGGCTAATTTTGAAAGATACAGTATTATTTTAAATAAACTTTTTCCATACTGTTTGAACATATTCTTCTGGGAGAGATTGGCCTTGCAGAAAACAGCTATAATTTTATTTTCTAAAATCCTTGTCTTATAATTAGGGACAAATAAATAAAAGTAGACTACTCCAGTGAACCAGCAATTTGCCTGCTGTAGTTACAGCTGGCTGGGATTCATATTTGTCTGATCTATTCCCACAGGTGGTTTGTCACTGCTTGAGCAGAAGCTGGCTTGGAGTAATAAACTTGTAGCTAGAATGCTGGTAGGAATTAGGCAAGCTTGAACTCAAATTCTCTAGGAGAAAAATTTGTAAAGTCAAAGCTTGGGGTAAAGCAACTTATTTGAACTGCAGAAAACAGCAGAGGAAGTTCTGGAAATAAAAAAATAATAAAAATAAACAATCCAAATAAGGAACAGAAAGTTAGACAATCATTGGAAATGTATTATGAAAGTGTCCCATTAGCAAATCCCTAATAAAATTTTTATTTCCCTTTCTTTTTCCTTTGTGTCCTAATGAAGCAATTAACTTTGTACGTGTTCTATTGTACACACTTTATATTCACTCATTCATCATTCATGTCCAGTCCTCGACAATAGCGCCTACAATGGTACCTACTTACCGTCAGTGGGCTACTATAATTCTTGAAGCCAAAGTAAAAAACATAGTCTCCTTTCGTGCTTGTTAGCAGGTGTGCAATAACCTGGCATGGTTATTTCCTGTACAGTTGAACAGTTGTTTTCAGGGAGAGGATGCTGGTGTCTCCGTCAGGATCCCTGAGAGAGAGTCTTAAATAAAGAGGAAGATTTAATGTCTTATCATAGAATTAATTTTAGTTTTGTCTCTTCTTGGTTTTAGAAGTAGAGATTTTCTCACAGGAGACAAATAAGAGCTACTCTGCAAGGTTCAATCAGTTTCCACTGAGCCTATTCATTGGTCTTTAATGGTGCCCAAGTGCTCAGAAATGTTTAAGAAACAAGAAGAATCTAAAGGAATTATTCCCCTGGGATACTCTACTTTCTTCTACAATTGGTTATCTATCAGCCAAGAAGACAGTTTCATGTCCAAACCTTTTTGTTTAATAACTATTATTAAAACTATTTCCTTTAAAATTTTATATTTTCTTTTCAATAAGTTTATTGAATTGGACACAACTGAGAAATATTTTACCTCAAAGAAGTTTTTATGATATAAGAAGTAGAGAAAAATCCTTTTTGTGTTCACATGCTTCTAGACATTCAAACGGATAGGTCTTCAGTCAATATTCTAAATATTCTTTCCAGAATGGTAATAAATTACTCAGGATTAGAATAAGTTGGCTTCTCAGAAAAGCATCTTTTGGAGCAACTACAAGCAAAAGCATGTGATATTCATAAACTGCTTTGCAGAGCAGCTGCATGTATGAAATTTGAAGGCACAAAGAAGTGCACAACGAAGTGCCCAAGGAAGCATTTTTCGTGGGACTAGGCGACTGTGAGAGTATCAACATGCAGCCAGAGAAATATTGCCAAACCAGTATCAGTCTGGTGTTGGGGCAGTGCATTTTGTGCCCTGAGCCTGAGAGACAAAGCTTGATGCCAGGTGATGAGTGGACAGCGCAGCTCTCAGCAAGGGAGTTTGGTGAGAAGCAGAAGAGGCTCCTGGTATCTGAGGCCATGCTGGTTCTGGCTGCGGCAGAGTTAATTTTCTTCACATTAGCTGACATGGGGTTGTGTTTTGGATTTGTGATGGAAACAGCATGGGTACCACAGGGATGTTGTGGCTGTCACCGAGCAGTGCTTTTACAGTGCTGATAACACGGACATGTTTTTGTAATTGCTGGTACAGAATCAAGGCCTTTTCTGCCCCTCATTGCACCCTACCAGCGAGGGAACCCGGCATGCACAAGGAGTTAGGAGGGGACACAGCTAGGACAGCTGATCCCAACTGACCAAAGGGATGTCCCATACTGTGGGAGTCCAGAGTGCGGGGAATATTTCTCTGCCTGTTTTAAGGAGTTTTACCCCCCTGGACAGCACTGTTTTTGACCTTCGTCCATGGAGAAAGCTGCCAACTCTCTGGGAAGAACTTGAACGCACTGCGGTGTGAACTAGGTGATAGAATATTATGTAAGGTAGCACAGGGTGAAAATATAAAGGTGTTGGGTTTGTTAAAGTAGCAAATAGATAAAAAGACAAAAAACTCCAAAATGGAGGATTGTTGTTGTTTTATAACCTCCTTCTTGTTCTTCATGCTACTCCATTTAATGCAGCAAAATTGTTTAAAGTGATTGGATAGAAAATTCCGCAGTTCCTGTGGACGTTTTAAAAACATTTGTTGAATATTGGTAGAAAAGTGAAAATATCTGTCATTTCAAACACTGATTGGATTGTTTAGCTTTAAAAATGCCGTGTTATCTTGATTTCGGTGGCATTCTGCGCATTTTCCTCAGCATGCACGTCCCTCTGCTGTACTTCTAACTTTTCTGATAAGACTTAATAAACTATCTGAGAGCAGAGAAGGCTGAATGTCCATTAATTGACAAAAATCCAGGCAAGGACTCAGAAGTCCTTCCCCAGCAGAGGAGGAATGATTTCAGGCACAGCAAGATCAACAGGTGGAATTCAAAACAGAATCCCACACCATACTATAAGGTGTCATGCTCAATTTTTAAAGTTGGGGGAAGAAGAAGAAAGCGGGATGTTTGGAAAGATGTCGTTTGTCTTCCCAAGTCATTGTTAAAGGTGATGGGGCCCTGCTCTGCCCATGGATATTGGGGAATGAATTCCTTGTTTTGCTTGTGTGCACAACTTTTATTTTCCCTGTTAAACTGTCTATCTCAACCCACAACTTTTCTTGCATTTACTCTTCTGATTCTCCCCTATTTCATCATGGAAGGGTGAGTGAGAGAGTGAGTGAGTGAGTGAGTGAGTGAGTGACTGTCTGTTTACTGTTTAGTTGCCAACTGGGCTTAAACCCTGACAGAAAACCGGGAATGTAAAACAATTACAAAAAACCTCCCAAAACCCTCCAAAACCACTAATTTTTAGGAAAAAAGGAATTAAGGAAGCTGTCTTTCTGCTTTTCATTTAGCTCCTTACAAGAAAATGAGTGTTCTCTGGTTTTATATAGGAAGGAATGAGCAAAAGGTAGCAGTGAAACTTTTCAAGGAGAATTGGAGGTATTTCTGCAAAATAAATTAAAATACTGATGTAGCATGGAAGAGACAGAGAAAGAGAAGAAATACCCAAGACAGTAGTTACAGCTTTGCAGTGATATACTGCATTTCAGTAAGACTTCACTGAGCTCTTGTAAGACAGATGTCAAGCATTAGATTGGGATTTCCAGTCCAATTTGCAGCAGTATAAACCCATGACAGGCTTGTGTTCTCACTGAATATTTGAGATATAGAAGATGAAGCTACAATGCAGCTGGATTCCTGCTTATCCTGGGGAAAAAAAACCAAAGAACAAATATACAAAAAAATTACCTTGTATGTGCTCAGATGAGACATTTTCATCCCACAAGAATCAACACATTTTATGTAGTCTTTTCTGTCACCTTGGGTGCTCTTCCTGTTATATAAACTACCTCTTTTTTTTTTTAGATTCCACTGTACTCTACCATATGCAGCTTTTCTTTTAAATTGTTCCTTTGGTTTTATTGTGAAAGATGCACATCGAAGCTAGAGCTGTAAAACTGACTAAGCAAGAACAATAGAAAAGCTTGTGTTCAATTAAGATGCAGATTCCAGATTGCTGCATTTCTTGAAAACTGATGTTTCTCTCTTATATTAGTACTTCTTATTGAAGGGGAAAAAATACTATCTTAATTACATTTCCAGAACATCTAATTTTAAAAAGGAACAAGCACTTACAGAGGAAGCAAATTCAGATGATTTAAAGTTTTTACTCAAAATAAATGATACATAGGAATTTCCCCTCTCACATGAGACCTCTTAGCAATTTAAGAAGGACATTCTCTTTAACACTGAAGGCAGAAATGCTTGCTAAAGCTCAGAAATTTGAAAGGATGAAACCGTGATATGATCAGCAGAGGTATTTGAGGGTACAGTTGTGATCAAGTACATCGAGTACAGTTACTAGGTCACTAGCTGAGAAGGAGATTCAAGAGTATCTCTATCCTTCCAGAGAATAAGATACATAAAGCCCTTCAAATCGAAGGAATTATTTTTGATAGGAAAACAACAGGTGAGCAGAGATTTGGCTCTTATTTGGTTGCATGCAAAAGATAAAGAGACCAGTCATTTATTTATTTTAACTGTGAAACAAAACTTGCACTTCTTCCTTTTTATTCATGTCAACATGTAAGATGAATTAGCAGATAAGAGATGAAAAGCTGATGAAAAATTTTGTGAGATTCTTTAGTACCTCCAGGGATTGCTTGTGAGTTAACCTATTTGATCACACTGAATTTTGGATCACAGCTGCCTCATGAAAAGCCTAAATTTGCTGGGACAGCTATTTGTACTCAGGATATTCCTTCTGTAATCAGCTTAATGCCATTTGAACAAGATACCTTTTCCTCAATAACAGAATTCAGCCCTTACAACCTTCATGCATCTCTGCACTGACGTGTAGGTTTTGGCATCATCTGCTGTTCCTTTCCCCAAAGGCAGAATGAAGTTAAATTTTTTGAGGGGATTTTATTTTTTTTCCTGCAAAGATTATCCTTATAAGGAATAACTGGATTTCAGTAAATTATTAACTGGTGAAGTAGAATGCTAAACAAACACAAACAGGATTGTTATATATATGCATGAAGGTTGTGTGTATATACAAACACAGGAAAGTATTAATTTACAATAATATTAATTGGGTACTGAAAGTACAAGTGTATTATTAGACTTTTATACTAAATCTCTTCTGTACACATGAGCAAAAATTAACATTGAAGGCTCTTCTTACCTTGCCACTTTATCAGATCTTTAGCTTTAGAGAGTGAAAATGCACATCAATTAGTTAGATCTGTCCTGTGTGTTGAGTGCTGTCTGCAGCTCTGGAATCTTCAGCTTGGGAAAGGCATGGACCTATTTTAGCAGGTCCAGAGGAGGACCACAAAAAGAATCATAGGGATAGGACACCCCTTCTGTGAGAAAAGGCTGAGACAATTATGATTGTTCAGCCTGGAAAAGAGAAGGCTTCAGGGTGACCTGACAACAGTCTTTCAATACTAAAAGGGAACTGACAAGAAAGATGGGAACAGGGTTTTTAGCAGGATCTATTGTGACAGGACAAGGGGTAATTGCTTTAATGTATAAGAGGGCAGAATTAGATTGGATTTAAGGAAGAAATCTGTCACTGTGAGAGTGGTGGGGTGAGGTTATCCAGAGAAGCTGTAGCTGCCTCATCCCTGGAAGTGTTCAAGGCCAGGTTGGATGGGGCTCTGAGCAACCTGCTCTTGTGGAAGGTGTCCCTGCCCATGGCAGGGGATTCGAACTGGATGATTTTGAAGGTGCCTTTCAATCCAAACCATTCTATGATGCTGTGATCCTATGACATAGGAGCTAGTGCTTTATTTGTTAGCTGAATTTAACCAAAATACCTCCAACACCATAAAAAAAAATGAATAAGGATGTAATTTCTTTTTAAACTGTTTTATTAAAAAGGAAGCTGGGAAACACACAAGGGACTGCTGTTCAAGAGCTAAAGTGTGACAAAACTATGTCTACCTGTGTAAAGTTCAAAAAACCTGGGTGGCAAAAGATCTCTGGACTTTGGTCCTACTGCTGCTGCATTGGAAGCTGGAATGTGTTACCAAATGCAAACTCTACTTAATCTCTTCATTTTCTGGAAAGAATTAGAGCTGTTATGCTCTGAGGATGATATGCAGGCATCCCTGCCTTCATGGTACACAGGATTTCTGGCAGGGTGGAACAAAGGTGAAACAGGCAGGAGTTTACCTGTTTAATAGCAAGGGTCTATGAAAACAGACATAAGTAGGGATATTTTAAATGATTTATAAAATTGCACCTCCTTGCCTTGAGGCAAAGGCTTGCTTTTTCGTTCTCCATCATATTCAGTTGTCTGTAATAAAATGGGCAATTTGCAACATTGCCACAGGATAAGACTACTCCAATAAATGTAAAAAGTTGTTTATCCTAGGCCATTTCTCCTGTACAGCAGAATTATCATTAACCATAATTGAAGAAAATAAAATCAAATTTTAAAAAATGAGCCAAACTGAACTTGGAAACTTTACAGAACAACAATTGCATTGTATAAACAAGGTAAAATGTTCTTAATCTGGACAAATAGGCTAGAAATCTGAACTAGAATCAGAAATACTTTTGCTAATTGTACTTTAAAGAAGGAAAATATCTATGTGTTAAATCAATAGATTCACAGAAGAGGAAAGGGAACTCAAAATTCTGATATTAAATAATAATTTTCCTCAGATTAACTTAAATATATTAAATTGACCCAAGACAAGTGGACTTAAAATGAATATTGATGGGTGAGAAAAGAATGAAATATTTGCACCTTGCTTTCCTTTCTATTTCCACCCTGTGACATGTCTAAAAGACAATTAATTAAATATATTTTGAAAATAACACAGGATTATTGACATTTTTCAATAAACAATGAATTTTTGATTATTCTAGCACAGAAAATTCTAGTACAATATTGCTAATGCAACTATGTTATATAATCTATTATGAATAAACCATAATATTGTTCTATTTAAAGCAAATAAATTTTGGCATACTTAACTGCAGTGTGCAGATGCTGAACTTTTTGATTGTTTATGATAACTATCTCAATAGTAAACCTCTTGCTTTTACTTGATCCAAGTTGTGTCCATCAATTATTCAGTTTGAATGTTTCCCTGGTTTCAGGATAAGAGTGTTTTATGAGAGAAGTCTTTAATTGAAGTAGTTTAGCCAGCATTTCAAATGCATTTACGTATCAAATTAATCAGCATCGTAGGTGAGCTTGGGGACCACCCATCCTATTTTTAATCACAGAATTATGGAATATATTGACTTGGAAGGGACCCACAAAGACCATCGAATCTAACTCCCTGTTCCTTGCAGGACTACCTACAACTGAAGTCTCTGAATAAGAGCATTGTCCAGACACT
Source organism: Gymnorhina tibicen (assembly GCA_013399875.1). Lineage (NCBI taxonomy): Eukaryota > Metazoa > Chordata > Aves > Passeriformes > Artamidae > Gymnorhina > Gymnorhina tibicen. Next base: position 75,740 of record VXAZ01001997.1, on the reverse strand, counting down.
CCTTAGCTCCGACAGGCTTCACTCCTGGCTCTAAAATTGAGCCCTGGGGAAACCCAGTAAGTGACAGGCTGCCAGCTTGATGCAAACCCATCAAAATATATATACTAGAGTTCCAGAATATAAGGAAAAGGGTAAAAATAAAAAATAAAAACGAAAGGGTTGGGTCCTAATAACCTATAGCATGAATTCAATGCTGTCTTGAATGGTTGAATTCAGTGAAGTTATTTCAGTCATGGTGGCATAAGGTCTTACTCCAAGGAGTCCTTCATCCTTACCTCTTGATTTTTTATTTGTCTTTTTCTTTTGTCCAGGAGAAACTTCTATAGAGATCAAATGTCAGATTCTATTTCTCAGTTCTGTAATATTTTTGAAGAGTCTGTATGACCATGAAATGTCACGTTTTGCCTGTCTAAAGAATTTTAGAAAAGGAGGAATAAATACCCATTTTAGAACAGCTGGGCTTTGAACATACATCTATGCATAGATACAACAAATTTCCACAAGTCAAAATGTCATTTCCTTCTGATGGTGCCTAACAGAAAGATAGTATTGCTTCTTATCTCCTCCAGATAAGGAAAACTGACCTTTATAATCAATTATTTTATAAAATCCTACTTATTCCATGGAGAGAACACATGCTGCCTTTAGAGAAAGCAGTATGTAATGGTACTGATTAACACAAAGTATTGTCATAGTGAACACAGAGCGCTGTAAGATTGCAGAATCACACAATGGGTCAGGTCTGGTCCAACCATCCTAGAACACATGGAACAGGATTGCACCCACATGGTTCTGGAATATCTCCAGTGAGGGAGACTCCGCACCCTCTCTGGGTGATCTGTTCCAGTGCTCGGTCACTGCACAGTGAAGAAATTCTTCCTCGTGTTCAGGTGGAACTTCCTGTGCATCAGTTCCTGCCCATTGTCCCATTGTTGGGCACCAAGCAGCAGAGCATGGTCCATGCTCTGACCCCTCCCTGCAGACACAGACAAATATTGATGAGGGTCCCTCTTGGCCATCTCTTCAAAATCCAGCAGAAATGGTTTACAACAATCAAGATGAGCTAATCCCAGAAGCCAAAGGTATCACAAACATGTATCTTCCTCCCTGGCAGAATCTAAATACTGCATCCTAAAAGTAAACAGAAAATCCGGGTTTCCACTTCTCTCTTCCAACATAGCACAGAGAGGAGGAGGGAAGGAAGAGTCCAGTCAGCATTTCACGATTAGCTTTGCCAACTACAACTTAGAGTGTGAACCTGTAATAAAGAATCATATTTAAGCATATGTGCATAAATGCATATGGGGAGAGAGAGAATGTATGATCATCACAACACATATTAACTTTGCAATGATACATCAGTGGACGAATTGATATCAATTTTTTCACAAAAGCATCCATACTAACCTGTAATGAGCATGTACGGACAATCATTATTACTCATATTCTATTTATCTAATGCCTTAGACAACTGGCTCTGGCATTTGAACTGTGTTTAGAGTGTTGTTTTAGAGAAAATGTATCATTAGACCTAGAAACCAGACCTGGATGTTGAAGTATTTTGATAGGACAAAAGAATGACAAAGATCTTTGAATGTACTGAAGTCTACGTAGTTTCAAGAGTTACAAAATAGTGTTAACTGTTTGTGAAAACTTTGGCCATCAGGTATGGCAAAGGTGTACAGGACTATAAGCCTATGCATTAACATGCCCTTCCCTCTGTATGAAAATTGTTATACTGATGATGCATTAAAATGCTTTAAATTAGCATGAATAATTATTTGAATAAAAAATTATTTTGAAGTTTAGTATTGTCAACAACTGATTATGAGCCAATGCTAATTACATTCCTTCAGCCTAAATATAATATTTGGATTAGTAAAATAGAAGGATGCATCATTTGCCTTGAAGATCTAGGAATGGCAGCAATGTCATTTAAGGAAAATTCATTTCCCAAAAATCTTCCAAATTTCAGCCTCTGTGAGAGAGTAGCATAACCTCTTTCTCATCCTCTCAGCTTCCCTGAGAAAAAAAACTTGACTTGCAGCTATTCTGCAATGCACTGATGATGTGCACAGTAATCTGCTGCACAGAAGAAAGCTGAAGACTGTATGTCTTGAGTCTGGACTTCAGGCAGTAAAAAGCCTAAGATCCTGCTGTCAGTTGTAGTTAAGATCCTGGGTTGTGTATTTCTTTTTCCTTCTTCTTTACCTTCTTTTCTTTTACACATGGGAAATTAAATTATAAACAAATATAGAGGAAGCAAAGCTATCTGCAAAATCAGGTTGAAGCAACAAAGAGTTTCCATCTAAAAAAGAAGAGAAGGTTGAGTTTTGAGAAGATAATATTTTTTTGTTTTGTCAAAAAAGGGTTTTTTCCACTCCAACCACTTGGCATTTTTTGCTCTTTCCAGAGCTTTTGTTTCTATCATTAAACTGAAAAAAAAAACCCAAAAACCCATAGCTTTTCCACTTTTAATGCTAGGAATATGTGTATAGCTAGCAGCTGAAATAATGAGGTTATACAATTTTATGGTCTGAGTATGCTTCATAGTACCTCAACCAAACAATTAGTACTTTTTAAATCAAGCAATAATTTTTTGGCACAAAGCAACAAGGTCACACTGATGCTATGGCTTTCTGGTCAACTTTATGGACAGACCAAAGACCAGCATTAACCAGAAGTAGGACAAGAGGCAATGGGCAGAAATGGATGCACAGGAAGTTCCACCTGAATACAAGGAAGAACTTCACTGTGCAGGTGACTGTGCACAGAAACAGGCTGACCAAAGAAGTTACAAAGGCTCATTCCCTAGAGATACTTCAGAAAAGTCTGGATGCAATTCTGGGCCATGCATTCTAATTTGACTCTTCTTGAGAGGAGTCAAATATTTATATATTTGGAAAATATATTAAATACCTCAGAATAAAACAAGCTCCGTCTTTTGGAGTAGTTGTGCAGGAAAACTCAGAACACTGTGATCTCTCAACCTATTTGAGTCAAGTAAATTTCTTAAAGCAGAAGTTTAGTAGTAAGAACAAGGCACGAGACTGAAACAGTTTTTATTATTGCAATGGCTCAGTGAAGAACAGAAATACACAGTGAAGAAATTCCTACAGAGATTATCCTTGCAGTAGGAAAATTAAAGGAAAACATCCAAAATGGTCTAAAGAAACAGTGCAGGAATATGAAGCTCTTAGTGCTGTCATGTTAGGAATACAGAGATTTGGTAAAAGATGAACCCCTTGTTTTCCAGTTGTTCCTCAGAGATCAGAGGGGATGGGTGCATCTGGGCTTTATTTCTGTACTATTAATTTGGTTCTATAAGCTTGATTGTATTCAATAAGATCCCAGATGCACAAATAGTGTGGGTTACACTATTATTCGTCTCATTTATGATCACAGCCTCACCAATATTATGATTTACCAACTGAACACTGTAAGTCTGGCTGAGTTTAATAGGAACATTCACTCTCACAGATTCACAAATAATGTAGTTTATTAAAGCAACAGGTTATGGTTTCCTTTTAGATTGCCAGAGATAAATTCACTAGACCTACAAAATATCAGCGTATAGCACTATGTACAAGTATTCCTGGGTACACTCCAACACAGTCAGGGGCACAAATCTGACCTGCTTTGGGAAGGAGAGGTGATCAGGCCCATTGACTTATCTGCAAGGTGGTTGTTTCCCGATCCTCTGAAATGGAGAACTTCAAATGCCAATTTATACCTTTGGGAGAAGTAGAGGTGGGACTCTAGTCAAACATCCTGCTGCTGCCGTATAAGGCATGAACAGGGGGACACCAATCGTATATGTAAAACAGGCATATCTGTAAAAGAGGCATACAGGGGTTACAAGGAGAGAGACTGCAAAGGCTGTGGGTGTTGTGCAAGGGCAGAACAGAACAGAACTGTGACCTGCCAGTATCAGTCCCTCTTCCACGTGGCAAATTGCAGCAATAAGGGTCATCTGGCCTCCATCTGATAACTTATCACCACCATCAATGGGCCATCCTGCCCACTGCAATCCTGTCATCCCATGTATCATGGCATATCTCATGGAAATCCCCTCACCACCTATCTCATAGCATATCTCATACAGTACCTCAGAGAAGCCAAGTACCTTTTTCCAAATATGGGAACAGTGAACCACAGAAAGAGATTCTAGGGTAGCTGAGAAATTATTATAAACACAACACTGTCAAGGGATTATAAAGGAATATGTTACTAAATGTTGTTAGCATAGCAGCAAAAAGTCACACTTTTAGGAAATAGATGTTATTTCCTAATTTTCATCCCAAGTCAGACATTTACAATGAAAAAGTGTCTGGTGTAATGTGATGTTACAGGGTTTTCATGGAACTATGCATGAACATTCTTGAAAGTGAGAGAAGCGAGCTTCAGAAAGGGATTAGAAAAATGAAGGGCAAGAACCATATTTTGATGCGGGGGGAAAAAAAAGAGGAAGAACCTCCAGTCAGCTATTAATATCAAGTGTTTTACTTCAGAAATGGGTCCATGGAAAAATAAAAATTAGCAATAGAATTCTTATAACTAGTTCTATACCACAGAAAACAAAAGAAACACATAATCTGAAAATACAACAAAATGTATTCCCTTGTGTTGAGAAAAGCAGTTTGACATGACTATCATTTAGAATTATATTATATTGCTTTCTGTTAAAGGTGTTTATTATTTCATATTCTACAAAATGTAGTTTTAATCCTTAAAATGCCAGTAAACCCAGATTTTGGCCTACTTTTGAATCTCTAAAATATGACAATCCACCAAAAGACTTCACAGAAATTCTTTGCTAATAGATTTGAGGTACACAACTTCAAATGATGAAAATGTGATTCATTCTGACACCAACCTTTATATCTAAGATTTACAGCGTCAATTTTCTTTTTAAAATCTGTATTAAAAGATCATGTATTTATTTATTTAGTTGTATTTGAAAGTGAAATATAAAAATTCATCAGAAATAGCCTGTATTATAGGGTGTTACCGTATGATTTAATATCTAATTGTATAAAAATAAAAAATATGGCCATAAATAATTGGATGGAAAAATCTTATTTTTCTTTTCTATTCAGTGATGCAGGATTTTTGTTTTTTAAATAATCTGTATTTCAGTCACATCTAGAATTTCAGGATAATTCTTTTAAATATCTTCAATGTGTAAATTATCTGCTCCAATTCTTATCTGGTAACAGAATGCAGCTACACTTGATATTGTTCTATTTCATTGTCACTGTTCTTAAGGGTTGAACAGCTTTACTCAGGTCACATTGCTGCTTAAAATTCATTCCTTAAATCAGAATCTTTAGCTTTGTTAAAGTCAACCCCCACCAGAGTCAGTTCCTGTTTAGAATAAGGCATTTTAAAATATTCTACAGAATAAAGTTTATTGCTGGAGAAGACATTCTTAAGCAAAAGGGAAGGGAGTAGCTCACGGTGACCTCTACAATGTGAGGATTTTGGATAGAGAACACAACCAGTGTTATTTAAATTTAAGGCAGTGTAGAAAATCCCTGCACTACCCTGAGTAGACAAGAAAAAGCAGTTTGCAAGAACATTTTTTCTGGGGTGTTTTTTTGTCACGTGAGGTGTTGTGCTGGAAGTGGATAGGTGAGAATTTGCAGCACACCAGAATAGTGATTGTGAATGCATAGAGGTGTGCCCAGGAATGTGGGCACACAGACAAATCCTCACCACCTCTCTGGTGAAGAGGGAAAAATCACTGGCTGCAACAGGAAGCAAGTGTCATCCCCCAATACAAAAGTTAGAGGACTGCTGCTCTGAAGAACTAGTCCCAGAGCAAACATTCTGAACAAATCACTGCTAATTACTGTATTATTTTCTCCAGAGTGACATTTAAGCAATATGACAAAAATGACAAATATAATTACAATGTGGTCTTAGAAAAGTAAGATTTTCCTTGGAGCAAAAAGTTCAAGGCAAGATTTGCATGAGAAGTGGGTGTTAGCTGTCAGAAAAAAGTAATGGGGATGGCAAGACATAAACAAGCCCAGAAGGGAATCTCCTGCAACCTCACTTTCTCTTTGCTAACAGAAAACCATACCATTACTCTGAAAAACTTTTATGGCATTAGATTAATGTGTTATTAATCAGAGTGTAGCTAAATGCATCAATAACTTCCTTTATGATGAAAAAATGTCTACTCTCTGATTCTTTCTGAATTTAGACTTCTAAGGTCCTGTACTCTGGAAACACTTGAAAATACATTTCTGAATATGTCTGTGTGATCTGAACTCAGCAATATTTTTATCCAGATGTTTAACTTGCTCCGTGCATTCCGTTCTTGATGTGAATGGTGGTTCCCTGATCAATACTCAATATAAATGAAGATTGAACAATAAAAGCAGACAAATATTTGATTCTTCAACACATCATACAAAACAGTTTTGAAAACTGAAAATGGGGAGCTGTTAATACACCATGTTGTGACAGGGCTTATTACAAAGAACACTACTTCAAAGTGACTCCTAAAGATTGTCATATGATGCACACCATCTGTTGGTTCTTGTCTGGCTGGGGTTTTGTCTGATTTAATTACAGCAGAATGAGGCTTTGCTCTGTGAGATTGAACAGGTAGAATTTGTATACAAATGAGAACTTTTCCTGAAGGTTCAAAGAAACGCAAAGAACAGACTAAGCCTTACCATTGTTTTTTACAGTGTGGAATACACTAAAGTGAAAACAAAATCAGTACTGCATAAGGATAAATATCTCCAGATGGTTGCTTTCTTTTTTTCCTTCTTCTTTTCCTATTGTTGCTGCTGCTGCCAAATGATGAAAGGAAGTAGAAACCCAACAGAGTAAGAAATATCCATCCTGAAATATCCTCATGACACCTGAATCTCTCTCAGTAGCCTGAATACATATTATTCTCTGTATCCAGCTCACAACAGGAATTCACACTGTGAAGATCCCTCCTGTTTTCTTTAGGGATATTCCAAGGATAGTGTACCTCATTCATCTGCAAGATAAGGGAAACATCTTTGCACATACTTTTACATTTGTGCAGACACATCACCACACTTGTGTGTCAGGCTGGTAACAAGAAAATATTCTGCATAACATGTGCAAGGAAAATATGACTGATGCAGAGAATTCCAGAGTCTGGGAAAGGAGGAGCAGAGCACATACAAAAGAATTTTGAATGGCCGAATAGTTTGCTGAAACACGTGCTATGTGTTGGTGAAATACACGGCCTTCTTTCCTGGCAACTTTTAATTTAATGCCTTTGAACTCTCTACCACAATGTCATCCTCCTTCATCCTGTCCATAGCAGACTTTTTACCAGCCACTTTCACTTGTCCCCAGTGATGCCACACTGAAATCTTTCTGATTCACTTCCCCTCTGCCATCTTGACTCAGTCCCAGGCTTCAGTCTTACTTTCCTGATCCTAATCCCATCTCAGTGTTCAGTTCCCCGGTTTCAGCCAGGTGACCAGCCAACTCCATGTGTGGGCCAGAAGTGACAAGGTGTAAGTAGGAGGTGGGTATGGTGGTACCCTCTGTGGGAGAAGGCCATGAACGGACACAGGGTGGTGATACAGGCTGGAGTAGGGACACAGGCAAGGGGCTGTGGCTATGGCTCACCTGTGCCAAGACTGGGCCAGCTGTGAAGGACTGTAGCCCATGGGTGACTCACAGCAGGGCAGGGATGCCCCTGTGTTACCATGACCTGTGGTTGAACCATCCTTGAGCAGGGACCCCCCTGGAAAACTGCAGCCTCTTCCAGAGAGGGAACAGACCTGAGGCACCACGGCCTGGGAACAATCTGGACCAGTGCACAGAAAAGGAGAACAAGGTGTCAGGAAACCAGTAACTGTAGAGTGGCAGAAAGGAACCGCTATGCTCAGCATGGCCAAGCAAGATGTCATGTCAAAAAAAAAACCCAAACACAATTATGCAGATCATCCCTCTCTCATCTGCAACCCAACACTTCCCTAAAATAATTTTGATGGAGAGAGTGTACCCAAAAGCGAACACACTGAGAATAGAGCTTATGGAAGGAAAAGGATAAATGCTACATAAGTATTTCTTTGATTGGTTTTTATTCTTTTTCTTACTGTCTGAATCATGGATCTGAAATTTTTGTCCACTGTCAAGCAGTAAAGTCAAATAAAATTACCCTACTTGAGAATATTTTGCTGACAACATTGTACAAGGCTTTTGGTTTATTTTGCTTTGTTTACAATGTACAAGCATGCCATCCACACCTCACCACGTATTCCTAGTCCTTTTGCCTTGCCAGCTCTGTCAAAGTCTCCTTTGCCCAAACTAATCTATTTTCTCAGCCAACTTCAGCCTTTGAAGTTGCTGTAAGTCCATGTTCTAGTTTCCTATTCTAACCTGTCTTCCTGAACTCAGACCCCATTATATCATCTGTATTTGGTAGACAAAATTTTTATTCAGTCTCTTGGTTCTTGCTTCAGTGAGGTGAGAAGTGTGGAAAAAAGAGAACAGGGAGCAGAGCAGACCACTGGACAACTTTGGACCTCAGGCTAACACTGCTGTGACACAAAGATCAGTAATTGCAAGGAGAATGTTCTTAGAGAATGGCCAATGCAAAGAAAATCTTTGAAGAATTAAGCAACAAAGCCGTAAAGAATTGCTACTAAGCATCTGTAAGGTATTTAAAATCAAAATGTTAAAGCTTTATTTACAAGAACGCAAGGCTGTTTCAAACTATTTCATGATTTGGGGTGGTGGGTTGGAGGGTCAGGGCAGACTTTTTAAAAATAAACACAAGATAATGATAGTAGTTTGTACTAAAACATCTGACAAAAAAAATCAATCCCATATGGTCAAAATTTGGGAAAGTCAGAAGCAACTTTAAAACCAGACTGTAACAGTAATATAATGCTCAAGCATTATAATCTCTGTTATAAGTTGTACACTTGTATAAACTCAAATGCCTGTTGCAATAAAATATAGCAAACTCTTTATTTTTTCCCTTTTTTGCACTATAGTAGAAAAATGTCAAACTTCTTTGCGATCTGTGCCAACTGTTGATTTATATAAATTTCCCATATTATTTATTAGTGCAGTGTAGTGCCAGTATTGGCAGGTTTCTTACTGCCTTTAATCTTGCAGAAAACCTTGCCAAGACAGCCTGACAGTTTCTTCAAGTATGTAATATTATATGTCCTGGCTATTCCAAGCTTGAATGATTTTTTTTAAGGTAATTACATTATATTTGAATGATTCTAATAATATATGCATATGTTCTGATACTTTCACTGTAAGGCTATCAACTATAAGTTTTATAATGCTTATTGTCATATTTATCTTCTTCATTATTGCCAGAGCAGGAGATCCAGAGGTTAGGAATTCAACTCTGCTTAATATAATTTACATATTTTTTTCTGCATCTACATTAAAATTCTTAAAAACAATGTGTAACTAAACTCCCTTTGTTACTCAACTGCCAGTTTTAACATTTTCTGGGATTACTAGGCTGTTGCATTTCTGGGAGGTGTAGTAGCATTTCAAACAGTTTCATAGTTTACTGAGTAAAATATTTACAAGGAAAAGCAGCAACCTATTTAGGGGATGTATTTTATTTACAGAATCCCGGAATGTTCTGAGCTGGAAGGGACCCACACAAGGATCAGCGAGTTCAACTCCTAGGAGAATGACCCAGTACAGGGATCAAACCTGCAAATATGGCATTATTAGCATCGTGCTCTGACTAACTGAGCTAATCTCAGTTGCCACCTTGATTTGTGTGTATTATCAACCATTTCTGCATGACTTGTATTTTTTTAAATTGCTATTAAGTTTTTGTCGGAATAGTCCACACCAGGACATGCAACATAATGACCAGAATTATCCTCCACAGTCTTCTGAACTGTCTGATTTCTCTGTCTTTCTTCATCAGAGAATTTCTATTAGCACTCAGGAGGAATTTTCAACTTGAATGCCCTCACTTGAAACACATTTTACATGTCTCAGGAACTACAGAGTGTTTCCTTCTGTGATGGTAGGAAAAGCAGCTGGCTTTCCATGTACAAGATTATCAAGTATATTTTACAGGAGTCTATCAGATGTTATGCTGCTTTTTTCCTAGCTCTAAACTCAGAAAAGATAACATTTTTTTTTAAGCAACGTTCTCATAAAATGAAAAAAAAGCATTTCCATGTCAGTGTGCTGTTAGGAAGCTGTTGATATCCGAAGCATCAGGGAAAAGACCTCAGTGGCTGAAACAGTAGCTCAATACCAGAATTCAGACAGGTAGCAAGATGCTGCAACAACAGCAGTCTACCATTCAGTTAGTACTTAGGTAGCAAATCCTCTTAAATGAATTGAAAAGGAGGAAATCAATTCCAGCTCTCAGAATATCAAACATTTGCGTGTGAACATTTGTAAAGAATTGAAAGGATAGTGCCCAGTTTTCATGTCAAGTCCACTTGGGTGAATGACTCAGCATATTTGCCAAACTAGAGATTTACCCACTACAGCTGATCAAGATTTCCCCAGTAGTAATACAAACTATTTAATTATTGCATACACCCACTTGCAAAATTGCCTATGGATTGAGAGGAACACACATTCCAAAATACTAACAAAATTTGTCACAGGAAGACCTTTAGCCATCAAAGGACCTGTGGAGGAAACAAAACTTGCTGAAGCCACAATTTTATCAAAATGTGTATAATATGTCCCTTCATCACTGGAAGACAAATGTGCATTTGAAATGTGATGAATCTAAGTACAATGCAAGCCATTTTTTAACCACTGTGCTGGCAAAATAATATGTGCATAGACAATGTATATTATGCATCTGCTGCAGCTGACAGAGAAACAAAAAGATAGTTCATGAATATGTACTACTGGGAAATTTGATTTTTATTTTATTTTGAAATCACAGGCTTGCTGATTCCTTGCCTTCAAGTGATTATTTTATGATGTGAATTTCCAGCAGCTTCTTAAATCTAGCTTAACCTTACTAAAGGTAAGGCTTCTTAAAGAAGCTTCCCAGAACTCTACTGCATTTTATGACCCATCTTCACTTATCTCATTTTGAAAAACAGCAAAGTCACCTTCAAATAATGCACTGATATGCTTAAACTGAAACATAGTTCCTAGTTTGGTATCAAAGAGATACACAGACTTGTTTTACATCAAGTCTTTAAGACAATAGTGTCAACCAGTTACAAAGTCTTGGTTTTCCTTAGCTGTGAAGAAGCCCTGAAGTTACAAACTCAAAAAACATAAAAAAGGACTTGTAAATCTGAAGGCAGATTAAATTTTCTTTTATACTCACAGAAGGGCAATTCTGTCTATTTTAGCTAGCTCATACTGGTAAGATACCTGAACATTTGTGATATCTAGAACACAGGGATATACTGTATTTCTTGTGCAACATAAAGTAACCAGAAGCCATCAGCTCACCCACAGAAAATAAAAGTTGTTCTTATGTAGATAGTCCCTGCTCAGTTAGGGCATGCCATAGGGAAGGTGACAGACAGGTATAATAAGTCCAGAAAAAACCCCTATCTTTCACAGGGTTCAGGATGTTTCAAATTATTTTAGTAAGGGTATGTTAGTAAGTAAAATTAGTCAAAATAATACTGATGCAATATCTTTCCTCTTTAAAATGTCAGTTTGGTGGAATCAAAATATGTGATAAAATTTTTTTAAAATGTATGTATGAGACCACAATTTTTTATTTTGACTTTATTGTTTTAGCAACACTAAGAGTACTATTATAGCAAAAATATTGGACCAGTAAAATGAAGTAAAAAATGCCAGAATTTTAGGATCTTATGAAAAATTTAGAATGGCATGATTTCAAAATGGTTTATCTCATGAGAAAACTGGTTGCCATGAGCTTTAATTTATGTTTGGAAAAAACCAAAGTCTTCCAAGTTTTGTCTCTGCTTTAGCAGGGATTCTTGTGTTTGAATATTGACAGAAAACCACAAATATATATGTATATAGTTTAGTTTTAAGATGCATTTTATAGGGTTTTTTTGAGAAAGATTGAGTGTGTTTAACCAGAAAAAAAGATGATGTCTCTACACTGTTAATAAAAATCAAACAGCCAACCAACTTTAGAATCAAAGCATAACCTTGCTGGTTCACTAAAGCATGTCCTATACCTACTGTAGTCCTTTTAGGAATAAAAGAGAAAAGCCATTTAAAATACAGGTATGCACATGGTATAATTATTCACATGAATACCTTACCTCTTGCAGAGCGTACCTTCAAAAGAAAAAGCACAGGCTTTTCCTTGGAAAAGTGGGGTCTTCAGTAACAGGAATCCCCATGAGCAGGAAATGAGAAAGAGATAAGTTTGTTAGGAATTATTTTCTGAAGATCATGGGACTGGATTTTGTTGCATGGTTTTTGTAATGGGGAGTGCAGTGCTTTAGAGTTCATGTAGTCCAGCCTCCCTGCCATAGCCAGGGACATTTTACATTAGATCAGGTTGTTCAAAGCCCCACCCAATCTTACCTTGAACATTTCAAATGACAGGTCACCCACAGCTTCTCTAAGCAACTTGTTCCAGTGCCTCGCCATCTAACCTGTTCGAGTGCCTCGCCAGCCTCATCACGAAAAATATTTCATATGTCCAGTTGAAATCTACTCTCAGTTTAAAACCATTGCCCCTGTCACCACATGCCTTGGCAAAAAGTTTCTCTCCATCTTTCTTATAAGCTCTCTTTCTATACTGAAAGGATGCAATAAGGTGTCTCTCAAACTTTCCCTCCTCCAGGCTAAGCAATCCCAACTCTCTCAGCCTGGCCTCATAGGAGAGGTGTTCCAGCCCCCTGGTAATATTTTCTGTCCCTTTTTGGACCCATTCTGACATTCCTGTGTCTTTCTGGGTACCCCAGAGCTGGATACAGCACTGCAGGTGGGGTCTCAGCAGAGCGGGGCAGAGGGGCAGAATCCCCTCCCTGCCCTGCTGCCCACGGGGCTTTGGATGCAGCCCAGCACACGGGGGGGTCTGGGCTGCAAACACACAATGCTAGTTCATATCCAATCTTCCATCAACCAGTAACATCCACCTTTCTGCCCAGGGCTGCTCTCAATTCATTCATGTCCCAGTCTGTACTGATATTGGGAATTGCTCCAACTCAACTTACAGGATCTTTCACTTGACCTTGTTGAACATGATGAGATTTGTATGGACCCACTCCTCAGGCCAGTCAGGGTCACACTGGATGATGTCCCCTCCCTCTAGCAAATTAACTGCACCACTCAGCTTCATGTCATCTGCAAACCTGCTAAGGGTATACTCAATCCCACTGATGGTATTAATGAAGACATTAAATAGTGCTGAGATCCTTGAGGGACAACACTATTTACTGGTTTCCACTTGGACACTGAGTCATGGACTATAACTCGTGGTCATCCTTATATACCTAACAGCCCACCCATCAATCCCAAATTTCTCAAGCTTAGAGGTAAGAATGTTGTGAAGATTCTATCAAAGGCCAGGTAGATGATATCCAGAGGTTTTCTCTTGTCCACTAACAGAGTTAGTCCCTTATAGAAGGCCTCCAGCTTAGTCAGGCATGATTTGCCCATGTTGGCTCTCTCTAATCACTTCCTTGTGTTCCTTAGTCTCAACACACCTTGCAGAAGGATCTGCTCCATAATCTTCTCAGGAACAGAGATGAAACTGACAGGTTGGTAGTTCCCAGGGTCTTCCTTTCTACTCTTTTTAAAAATGACTCTGTAGTTTCCCTTTCTACTGTCGCTGGGGACTTCACTTGACTTGCCATGACTTTTTAAACGTGAGGGAGAGTGGCAAATTGGCAACTACATCAACAAATTCCTTTAGAGTACTGGGATGTATGCTGTTTTGTACCATGGACTTTTGTGTGTTCCTCATGTGGCCTTGAACCTGATTCTGTCTCATGATGGGAGGGACTTCGTTCACCAGTCCTTGAGGTTCTGGGACTTGAGAGAGGTGGGAAGAGAAATTGCCGTAGGAAAATGAGGCAAAAATTTGTTGAGTGCCTCAGGCCTTCTCCATGTTGGTGGACACTACTTCTGTATGGCTGAATACATTTTCTTTCATTTTTCTTTTCTGGACAACATACTTGTAGAACTTCTTTTTGTGCTTTGCATCCCTTGCCAAATTCAGCTCCAACTGTGTCTTAGCTTTCCCAGTTTGATCCCTACACATCTAGATAGCATCCCTCTGTTCTTCTCAGGAGACATGTTCCTGTTTCCAGTGCCTGTGCATAGTCAGGTCAGAACGTCCTTACTGAGCCATGATGGTATTATGCCATCCTTGTCTGAATTTTTGCATGTATGAATCAAGATCTCTTTCACTCTGAGAAAAATGTGCTTAAAGAGCTGTCATGTCTGTTCATCTCCTTTGCTCCTGAGGGCAGTTTTCTGGGGAGTCCCATCCACTAATTCCTTAAATAACTGAAGGTTTGTTCTCCTAAAATCAGTGTCCTGACTCTACTCATCATTGTGAATTCCATCAAGGTGTGATCACTAAGTCCTGACTTATATCTTTAATTAGTTCAGCCACGTTGGCAGGCAACAGGTCTAGTAGCACTTGTCCCCTGGTTGGGCTTTCCATCAGCTGAAATAAGAAGTGATCCTCTGTGCAAGGGTATCCTTGGAGCAAGAGTCTCCTGTTGCTGACAAGCATTCCAATTGAGTGATTCATCCCACCATGTTTCAGCAATAGCAATTAGATCACAGATTTTCAGCTACAGTGTGGGCTTTCAGCTCCTCCTGCTTGTTCCCTATGCTGTGTGTAGAGGCACCTCACTTGGGCTGTTGATCATACTATAAAATATATAAAGAGAACACTTGTTCATGAAAAAAATGATAAGGGCAAGATAGGGGTGGAAGAAATGTTTTAGAGCCCTGTAAAGTACAGTAACCATTAAATACTTGATAACATAGTGTTTTGACACTATATTGTATAAATTCTTGAATGTCTTCACCAGATGAATATTTTTCATTAACAAACTGTGAGATCCTGGTAATTTTTTAGCATTTTCGCCTTTATTCTACTTTAATGTAAGGAGAAAATGAAAAAGAAAAAAATAATCAGCTTGTGACAAATGACTCTTTGGGTACTTTTTAGCAGGCATTCCTGTAGTGCCCTCTTGTGATAACTGAGCTGTGGGCTCTTGAAATATTTTTGACAGTAATAGAAATTAATAGAAATTGCCAGACTTGTTCAGAGCTGCCAAAAATTTGTCAGGTGTTCAGACTCCCAAAATGACAAGTACCAGCTGCTTCAGAAGAAAACGAAAAGAACTCAGATGGCTTCCATATCAGAAGGTTCCTCTGAAACTTTGTCAAGGTTAATTCCTGTTAAGGAAATACAGAAAGATTTACTTCAAGTTAAGTCACCATCTTATTTAGCTGCAAATTCTGTTACCGGCCACAAAGACTTTGAATTATTTTTTTAAAATCTGATATTCCTTAACCTCAGGAACATATTCTGTTCCTGAGTCTACCTGCTCATTTCTAAATAGTTAATTTATTATTTTTTAATTTCATTGATGTTTCCATTGTTTTCCTTATCATAGAAGAAATGAGATACATAGAGAAGAAACAAGATATGGACAGTTTAACTTCTTATGCAGTTAATAATTTTATTAAAGGGATTTTCAAGCCTTTTTGGATCTTTATTAGCTTTTATTCTCATGCGGTGTGTTGAGATTTCCTAAATAGTGTTAATAAGAGGATCTGACAATTTTCTATACAGACACTTTAGGCAGTGTCTTCACTAATAGGTATTATTAATTATTGGAAATTTGGTTTTTTTTATACATAATAATATTGCTGAGTTTTCCAGATGTTGTCTGATCACAGGTGACATGGCTATTTCTGTCAAGATAAGGAAATAGCCTTGGTACCACTGTGTTCAGTTTTAACTTGATAACTTTAATTCAAACTCATTGAAAAATAAATTCTGGACCAAAGTGAAATTCTGAACAGAAAGTGTGTTATCTGTTCCACGCATCATGCTGAATCCCTCTAGGAAACAGACTAGAACATTTTCATTAATCTTTTATTTACTCATATTCCGTAGGTATCTATTTTTATTTCTGTTTGTATAAAATATGTCATCAACCTCAGTATTCAAATTCTGGACTGTAGATGACTTGGCATTGCAACAGGCACCCCAAGTTCATGACATTTCTTTTATTCTTTAGCTTATCTTTGTTTATTTATCCAAGACAGGCAACTTTTATAGAGATTCTTCATGAAGTTAAAAAAAATGTTCTTCTGAATGTGCACTGTTCCCTTCCAACTCCACCTATTGATCCTGCCATTACTTTATTAGACCCTAAATTAAGTAAACATGATAAGGCTGGAAGAGTTTATTTTGGTGGTTTTGAGCTAGAAAACGAGTTAATTACCATTCCATTACATCTGTCTTGTGAAACATTCAGTGAATCAATTGCCATCTAAGATGTGTACACATTTTTTTCCAGTCTTCTGTATTACCAGAACATTGCTCCTAATTTAACAGATTTGTGTATGATCTTTTTGAAAATTATATTTGTTTTTATTTTCTCTTTTTTCCTTTTAGGCTAATGTTATTAATGCACAACAAAAAACCTCACAGAAATGTGCATAATATAGGCTACTTGGGTTCAACTCATTCTTAAGAAAGAAAGATATTGCTATTAACTATGAAAAACAGATTGAAATACGAAATCTGACAGATTTCTTCAAATTCACATTAAAATTTTTACAATAGTTATGCATAAAATAAGCATGTCTTTCGTTTTAAAAGATTTTATTTAGTCACTATTTTTTGGATTTTCTGTTAACAAGAGGTGTTTGAAATTTCAGTCAGTCAGCCCACTGATGCTGGAATTAAAAGATGACATTTCAAGCTAAATGTGCTTTCTCATTGAAGGAAAAATTGGAAGGAAATTCAGACAAGTATGAGAAACCCATCCAAGTTCATCTAATAAATGACCACTGAAATTATAATGAAAAATTAAACACTCTTTTCTTCTCTTACACCAGACCATTATCTATTTTTCTTCTACAGGTCATACTAATAGCTCCTCACTCATACATACCCTTATTTGACTGTCATACAAAGGCTACTTATTCATTTCACATAAATACACATTAAAAGTTTTGAAGTATAACAATATGAGCTATTAATGAGCTAAATGCATTATGCAAAGATTTAATACACGAGTCTCCATAAAAATTAATTAAATAAAAGAAATAGAATAACTAGGCTTTTAATAACACTCATTGCATATAACTTTGCTGGTTAGTGAAACTGACTAGGGCTGAAACTAGGAAAATAGGTTTGAAGACATGACCAGGCCACGGTATCTTTCCCTGCAGGGACCTACTAAACCAGGGATGAAAAGCAACAGCATTTGTCACTTGCTGCCATAAGCAACCTTCTAGTCTGGGCACAGGGCATCATGATGACCCCCGGTGAGAGCAAGATGAGGCAATCTACATGACCAAGTATTCTTCAGTTCATTTGCTGCTTATGTTTTGTTTCAATCACAAATACAACCCCTGTTGCCTGTAATATGACCTCCGATGTGAAAGATGAATTTACGACACTATCTAACTTCTCAAAAAAGTAGAAACTTAGCTCTGATTGTAGCACCACTGAACAGTGGTAGTTCCTCATCAATACTGTCATTTTGTCAAGAAAAATTCTTAATTTCCTTTGTGGCTGTGTTTTATTACTGCTACTCATTACATGGGATTCTTTGTGTGGCTTGTAAAGTAACTTGCGACAAAATCAAAAAGGCCTCCAACGTTCTTCAGAATAAGGCAACTTCTCCCTTGCACATGGATGTACAATTACCAGTGTGGATTCAGAAGTAAAGTTTTTAACATCCCAAGAATACCAAAAAATCTCTTTCCTTGTTCTTTTGGCCAGGCATGTAATACACATCAAATCTGCCACTTACTACATCAAGTAATGTGACTGGCAATAAAAGTGACCCATGTCTTACATTAAAATTGATTGATAATGTGTTATTCTTTTCTTTTCTTTTCTTTTCTTTTCTTTCCTTTTCTTTTCTTTTCTTTTCTTTTCTTTTCTTTTCTTTTCTTTTCTTTTCTTTTCTTTTCTTTTCTTTTCTTTTCTTTTCTTTTCTTTTCTTCTCTTCTCTTCTCTT
>VXAZ01001997.1:35662-57587 GCA_013399875.1 Gymnorhina tibicen | reverse complement strand
TCTTCCTCTTCTTCTTCCTCTTCTTCTTTCTCTTCTTCTTCTTCTTCTTCTTCCTCTTCCTCTTCCTCTTCCTCTTCCTCTTCCTCTTCCTCTTCCTCTTCCTCTTCCTCTTCCTCTTCCTCTTCCTTTTTCTTTCCTGTCCACTCCTCTCTTCTCTCTCTTCACTTTATTATTCTTTGGTTTTTCCTTTTTTTCCTCTTTTTCTTTCTTTTTTTTTAAAATAATTCTGCCATCTGATCTCTCCCCCAAAAGGAAATAACAAGGAATATTCAGCAAAATTTTTCCCCTGTAATTCTCAGACTGAAAACCTTCCATTGTCATTTAGCTACAGTAAGGAAGATGAGGCTGAATGCCTTGGGGACTTTTCTTTGCAAGGAAAGAATTTGCAGAGGCAAAGCACTTTAACTCTGAAGTGATAAGCAGTGGAAATGGCTGGAAGCAATAATAAGATTGTGTTGCTGCAATACGATCTTAATAGGCAGGGCAGGACATCTTTGCAGCACGTCATTTTAAAATGGTCTTCATTTTAAGGGAAAGAGGTTTAGTGCTTGGCTAAATGCAGATATACATGGAAGGTGTAGAAACGGGACCTGAATCAGATATATTACAACTTTCTGTACTATGTCACAGGAGCAGTAAAATATCTTTACATGTAAATTCTTTGGGGATTACTTATTTTATGTAAAAATCCAACCACCTTTGCTGCAATAGACTTACTACAGAGAAATCAAAATAGCTGGGTAGAGTAGGAATTGGATTAATTTATCAGGTTTTTCAGTTTAAAGTACCAGTGCAGTTCAGATAAAGACAGCCACAAAATTAGAAATGGTACTGTGGTTATGAAAGTAGAATAATCTCATACATGAAATAGAGTCTCTGGCTGACATAACAAAAAAATTAAATACTGTTGTCTACATGATGGACATGACACCAAAGTGCAATTTATCAACTGGCCTAGATTTACAAATAATTTGGCCAGGAGGTGAAAACACGTAGTAGCTGGTATGAACAGTGTGGTTTGGGTTTGTGTTTTTAAAGCAGAATTGCTTTCTAGCTAAAAATATTGGATTATTTCACATTCACCAATGGAATAATGAGCATGTAGGTCATTCAGAGAAAAACACTCCAGACGATCAAATTTTTTTGTCATTGGTTTCCATGAACTTCAACGGAATTCTTGTAGAATGAGAAAAGAGTAAAATTCAGCAACTGAAAAACTGTGTCTTTATAGGGATGGAGAGATCCCTGGCCCTGTGGAGTTTCTGATTTGAAGCAATGTTATGTCTTAGGAAATTATTTTGCAATGATAAGCAAATGACTGGGGAGGCAACACTAGTATTTAAACCCAGATTTTACTTACCTTTTGTTTTCATTGGAAGTCTCAGGGGTTTTCTGAAAGGGAATTGCACCCAATGTTCTGTCATAGCACTATCATTATTCCTCACACGTAATGCTTTTTCAATGATTGAAAATATAAGTTGATAATCTTTCATTCCATTCATTCTCATTGTTTGTCACATTCACTTGCTCAAAATTAAGTTATTGATTAGATCTGTGGTGCACGGAGCTCTTTCCAATATATTGATATAACACCCAAACATTAACATTTTATTCTGATACTTAAAACCTCTTGCAGTACTCTGGGAACTTTTGACAGATATCGTAAATAAACTGTGTTGCCAATGCAATTCATTAAGGCCCAGTCAAGCTACTGACAATTTAGATGAGATAGAAATTAATATTTCTCCTTTACCTATTCTCTCCATTAATCATAAAACTATCTGGCTTGTAATTCAAGGACAAAGATTTTTTTTTTTTAAATGCCAGTATAAAGGTTGAAAATTTATGGGATTTTAAAAATCTGAGTCAAAATTAATCTAATTAATCTGCATTAGAAATCATCATGAAGTAGAAAAGATTTCACCCAGAGAGAGTGAGTCTGCTGGTGAGGGAATGTTTCCACCTTCCCAAATTACAATGACCTCTTTACAAAACAGTAAAAAACTGTTTCAAGATGTAGATAATAAAAGTTTTTATAGTCTGATTAGGGAAACTTTTTACTTGGAGTCCAGACAGAAATACCTACCATGACTGGCATGTGCAAAAATGAATACGACACACAGAGTATTAAATGGGTGTTTTACAGAGCGCTGTAACGTATCTGATGGCCTGTGCATTGAGGACCCATGATGACAGGGGTCACGGGCAGGAGAAATCCTGACTCCTCTTGGAAAGCCAGGTGTGGAAAGGAGAGAAGAAAATCTCAGACCTATCAATGACAAAGTGTTCAGGAAAGCTTGCTTACCAACTAAAATAGCTAACACATTTTAATCTGACACTCAGAATCACAGAATGGTTTGGGTTGGAAGGGACTTTAAAGATAATACTGTTCCAACTCCCTGCTGTGGGCAGGGACACCTTCCACGAGACCAGGTTGCTCACAGCTCATCCAGCCTGGTCTTGAACTCTTGCAGGGGTGGGGCATCCATAACTTCTCTTGGTAACCTGTTCCACGGCCTCACCACCCTCACAGGGAAGAGTTTCTTATTAATATCTAATTTAAACCTGCCCTTTTTCAGTTTGAAGCCATTGCCCCTTGTACTATCACTGCATGCCCTTGCTAAAATTCCCTCTCCATCTTTCTTGTGGCCTCATTTAGGAACTGGAAGGGCTCTCCCCAGAGCCTTCTCTTCTCTGAGCTGAGGAGTCCCAACTCTCTCTCACCTCTCTCTATAGCAGCGGTGCTTCAGCCCTCTGATCATCTTCATTACCCTCCTCTGGACTTGCTCCAACAGGTCCAGGTCCTCATGTCAGGGTCCAAGAGCTGAAACCCCACTGAGGGTGGAGTCTCACAGATCTTAGGCACTTTTTCATAATAATGGATATAAAAAAACCCTGCCTGACAATCGCTGTAGTGACTGTTGAGCTTTTTAACAGTTGTGTCATTTATCTTTTCTAGCTCTTTTACAATCTTTATGTGTAACGCATTTAAGACACGGTGAGAGGAGGTCACAGTGAGAATAGAGAAGAAGGGAATTATTGTTTATTTTGCATAATGTCCTTAACACTTTGGAGCACAAAAAGTTTAGAATCAGAAAATTCTTTTTTGCCTGCACAATTAAAACATTGCAGGGAACTTTCTGAATGCATGTGTTCAAAAATTTTAGAAGAAAAAACACAGACTGAGCAGAATGACCTAGAGAGTTCTAAACATAATGGCTGTTGGAAATCTGAACAAAAATGTGTACCTTTCCAGTTTTTATGCTGCTTTCCCCAAGCTCCAAGCCACACTGCAGTGGCTGAGAGTTTGTATGGTCTACACTGCTGGAGAGGAAGTTGATCAGTTGCCGCAGGACAAGCTTCATCGTTTTGATCCACACTTCTATCCAGACTAATCCACCTGAACCAGATGAATTCAGAAAAATAGGGTGATGAGTGAAAGAAAATTTCTTCACATTTTATCAAAAGCATGTCCCAATCTGTTAGAGGCTTTCTATTGAAATCAATAGATTTCAATGTTTGAAAAGAGTGAAAAAGAAATACGCTAGAAACAATAATTCATACATTCAAAGCCATTTCAGGTCTCCTAGTCCTTATTTCAGCACATCAAATTTTTAGGAAGTCCTTGGCAAAGAGTTCAGAAGCTACTCAATATTTTAGGACATACATTCTTAAACTTTATGGAAAACAGAACTCATGCAGAAAACATAGGTTTTACCCTGTTTGCTCAGCATTGTTTTATAATTGTACAGAACTTTCTGATGCTTCAGTGTGAAAGATGTTCTGCAGTATCATTGTATTTGATTGAGTAACTTCCCTTATCAAAATATGGATTATTGGAGGGACATTCTAAAAATCATGATGTGCAGCCATGTCATCATTTTCCTGTTCATTCTCACTCTCCCCTCCCTAATTATGAAGTAGAATAGCCATATCCTGTATTAAGTCTTTAAATTCTCTGCTCTTTAGTTCTATGACACGGACACAAACGACATTCAGTACAAAGCTTCATTCTCTCCCCACATGATCATTAAATTATAAAAGACTTAAGAAAGGAACAAAAAAAATCAGTTCTTTATGTATCAAAGCTTTTTTTTTTTTACAAATACTTAGAATTCCTGTATCTCGTTATCTCATTAGAAATGAAACACCAGCAGCCTGTAGAAACTTCTGGTAAAGCAGTTCTTTGACATTAAATAGTTATTTAATATCACTGCCATAGCATCACTTTTCATGAGCTGCCTTCTGTTCCCACAGTATTCTCTGGTTATAATGGACGAAATGTTCTCTTTGAGATCAGAGAGAATGTGAAAAGGTTATCAAAACCTTCACTTGGCCACCTTTAGCAAATCACGTTCTTGTCAAAATGACTAGGTGTAGGAAAAGAAATCCATACAGAGATCCTGGGATCTCAGCAGCAAATAAGAACCATTAAGGTGTTCATAGGCCTAAATCTCTACCCTGAAGACCATAATCAAGTTTCCTTCTCTAGCACAATAAACTTCTATTACAGGATACTAAAAAGTGCTCTACAAGTAACTGAATTATGTAAGCTTAAAAGTAAATGATCATGCAGCATTTTTGTTATCCTAGTTGATGTGGACTACACAGAACCTTTTGAAAAGAAGTCAGTGCTGGATAAATATAAATCTTCTTTCAGTGTTTTTAATGGCAGTCAATAGATAAAGGATGAGCAGCTACATGCTGGGTGCTCTCAAAGATATCTTAATTTTCCATTGAGAAAGGTTTGGTGATGAAATATTTTATTCATGAAGTTTCCTTCATGAGAACTTGTAGAGATAGAATAAAAAATATCTTTTAAGAAAAAGGGAAGCTTAAATATAAACGTCATTGTATTTAAGAAGGTAAGAATGATGAAATAATGTATCTGCCTAACATTCTACTTAAAGAATGTTTTATACTGTACTGTCAATGGGACTTGATTGTTTCTCTTGCTTCTTTGAAATCTTGACCTTCATTGTCAAGATTTAATCAATCAAATCATAATATCTTCAAAATTAAAGAAAAATAGCAGGTATTATATTGTTTTCTGCAAAGTACAAGGATCCTGAAATATTTCTACAGCAAAACCAAATACATGTAAGAATTTCTTGAGTCTGCTATTATAAAAGATATGCAGGAATTCACTGAAAGAATGGACAACCAGCCACAGTAAATTAGGAAGGTAATCTATTTATTGAGGAATTGGTTTGGAAATAAAGCCACAAAGGTTCATTTTGTAATACATTTTATTGGGTTTTTTGTGTGTGTATGTGTGTGAGAGAGGGTCTGATTTTGTGACGATTTCTAATTTCAGTCAGAGCAGCTTTCCAAAACTAGATAAATATTTTCATACTTTCAGTTCTTTGCAAAGTCATCCACAGGCTCTACCCATTTCCCCTGCTTTACTCATGAATTTAAAATAAAGCTGTGGCATTGCTTAGCAGTGAAAATTAAGTATCAAACTCTGAAAATTAAGTATATTTTAAAAAAAACCTCAAAAGATATTTTAATTGCTTCTATTGTATTCACAGCATTCTAATAAATCTCTCTTTTGCTTTCAATTTTTTTTTCATCTTCAGTATTATATCAGGTCTATTATTTAAAATTTTCCATTAAAAATCATGGAACTTTATTTAAAAATAAAGTTGCTAATAAAGAAACTTTAAAACTCAAGGAAAAAAAAATAAAGTAGGGTGGAGAGCTGATAATGCATGATGGAAAAAGAAAAAGGAAGGGAAAACTTAATGCTGTCAACACCAAGCTAAAAATAATCACAAGAACAGCCAAATAATTTATGAGATTTCATCTTGTAAACAGGTTTTGACAACTTTGGCTTTTCTTTTTTCTTTTGGCTGATCTTTTTGCCTTTTAAGTTTTTTTCAGATGTTCTTAGATCCTATTTTCAAGCTTTTCCCTTGAAATGGAACCAATTCAGCCTAACATTAGTTACATGTTACATTCAAACTAACAGTAGTTAAATAACATTCAAAAAAGTCACTGCAGATGACTCTCAATTTGTTCTATCATGAAAAAGATAATTAGAACTGCTAGAAAGTGAGGAATAAAGAACAACATTAAAAGCATAATCATCCTAGAATTTGTAGCCTATTGTCTTGAAAACTGCACAGTGCATCTACCATCTCAAAAAGATATTGTGGAACAAAGAAAGGGCAAAGAGCATGAAATAATTAATAATTAGATTCCTTATGGTGATAAGTTAAAGAGACCAGGGCCTTTCAGTTTAAAACCAAGGTAACTGCACTGGTCCATGACATATGTTGAGTTGCAGGACAATATTAATAAGAAAATATTCTTCATTATTATTTCTAATAGAAAAATTAGATGATGTTACATACAATTAGGTGACAGTCAAGGGGATTTTGGTTTTGGCCACACAATGTATAATGAGTTTAAATTTGTAAGAGGACACTTTGAATATACATATTGATTAAAAATTAATAAAAATTCATAGACGACATCTGTGAACAAAAGTTCCATCAGAAGTAATGATATGCTGAAAATCATCAGAACCAGAAAACTGTCAGGGAGCACATCATGCTGTACGTCCTTGTCCTGGGTTACAATGTATTCTATTACCATGAGCTGTTGAGACCAGGTGTAGCAATGTTCCTTGCCTCCTCCCTCTGGACTATCTCCTGTTAATGGGTCCAACAATGCCTTGCTGTATGACTCAGAGATAACCTGCACCTGGACTATTTCCTGTTAATGGGCCCATCAGTGCCTTGCCCCATGACTCACCATCCCATTGTGAGATGCTCCGCCCAGGGGGAAGGAACCAAGCATTCCCACCAGGATAAAATCTGGGGCCTGGAACAGCAGAGGCAGACTTACCTACTGGGATCCCAGAGGACAAGATCTACACCGCTGGATTTTCCGAGGAAGACCAGACCCTCGTACAACACTGCTGGACCTTCAGAGGAAGACCAGACCCTTCAACAGAACCATCACTCCAGGAGGACTGCAGTCACCATCTAATTGGACTGTTACCAACCCTCCGATTATCAGGGGGTCAGGTTTGTGCTCTGACCTTGTCAGTGGGTTGTTTTTTTTGCGCTACTGCATTTATTTTATTTTTCCTATTAAATTGTATTTCTGACTTGGACTCTCTCACTAGTTTGCTTTCAAACTAGTACAGTCCTTCACTCTTTTAATCATTACCTAAGCAACTATTGTAGGCCACCATCAGGAATAAAACAGAACTAGATGTCTGAGGTTTTCTCCATTTTGGATTAATGAGGACAACTATGTTCACCTGTGGGTATACATCCCTGTCTTGATTATTTTCCTTATTCTGCTTCCAAGTATAACTGAATATATTCCTGACTGGGTTGTGAATGTTTTGACACAGAGAAGTAAATCAAGTCTGCTTTACCAACTCTGGTATTACAACAGCACTATTACTTTTCTGCTTTTTTGGCAAAATTCAACTTGACCCACTTAATTGCATGACATTGCATGTGCAATGCATGACAGCCTAGAAGAGCATTTTTAATTGCACAGTATTAACTATTCATGACAGATGTGGAAGTCTGACTCCATGTGGAAGAAAGCAACAGCTGCAGTTCATCCATTTTCTCAAGAGAAAAGGTCGGGAAAGTAAACAAATAAGGAAATTGTGAAACAAAAGACCAAAAAAGTACGTCTTTAAACACATTTCTACTAGTGTCTGCCTGGATGTAGTTATCATTTCTACTGTTATCTGAAATTTACAGACTTTGTCAAAAAGACAAATAGAAGCAGGCTTTCTATTTGTTTTAGAACCTGTTTCAGAGCAATAAATTGAAAATAATAAGAATCTGGGAAAAAAACAGGTGACATTTAAGACTTTCTTAACGTGCATTTGTCTCCTATGAAGGACATAAGTTATCTTCCTGCACTGGGATGGGTTTGGGGAGAAGTACATCAAACAATCCTAACCACCAGTGAGAGGAAGCCCACTTGCTAGATAGCATCAGGTGTTCTTGCTAGCACCTACAAAATGGGTTTGGGTTTGTTCTGGCTGTGAAAATATTGAAGACATCTTCAAATCCGTACATGGAATTTATGCATCCCTCTCTTTTCTTACAAGTGACAAACATGTTGGTGTATCTCACAAAACTTCACTTAGAGAATAAAAAAGATATTTCTAAAAATTATTTTTATAAATTCTTAAGGAAAACATTCATGTTCTAAAAATGAAGACTTTTGTGGTTTGTATTTGTTTTTGTTTTCTGTCCTATAAAATTTTAAAAATAGAACAGTTTCAGACTGCCCTGGAAATGCCTTGTATTTCTGTCTGCAGATATTGTTATTGAATGCTTAGATGGATGTTTACCTTGCACCATTTCTTAACTGAAAATAATGCTTTGCTGCAATTAAGCTATCTTTTCATGGGAAAGAAAATCAAGTGGATATTTAGTGTTAGCAAGCACTCATGATCAGATATGAGAACAAAAATATCTAATCTGCCCCCAGTCCTCACCCTCCTACCGTGTCTTCCTTCAAGGCAATAATTTGTCAAAATCCATTGTTGCACAATGAAGATGTGTGTTATGGGATACGTGATTATTCATACACTTTGTGTATTTACAGGACTTTATGTATCTACCTTTTCCTGAACTGGTGATGGTCTGACAACAGAAAGACATATTAGTCTATACTGTCAGTTTACAAGAAACATGAAAACTCAGCAAGAGGAGGAGAAAACTGACATTTTGTTATCTTTTTCCTTGTGTTTCTTTTTTTAATGTCTTTTTTTTTTTGTCTCTGATTTTTTTGCTTGATTTTTTTAAAAATTGACATCATACAATAGCAATGCTAAAGCTAATAAAGCAGTTTTGAAGAAAACTTCAGGGAATACTTTTTGTACCTTGCTTGGGAACCTATCAGCTTACATTACCTCCTCATAATGGGCTCAAAATTTAATACCAGTGGACATTAGAGTATAGAGAATACTTTTCATCCTTTTTTCCTCCCACATTTTTATAAAATGAACATCAAGGAAGAAAGTAGACACGGAGTTCACCACCTTCTACCTAACTCTCTAACCAGCCATTTTCCTGCCAAATGCAGTGACACCAATTATTGTAGCCATAATCCCCTTCTGGTGCTCATTTAGTAATCAATGTATCTTTGAAAAATGCTGAAATAAAGAGTCAGTTGATTTACTCCCTGTCAGAACTTTAGTAATTAGAACAGTGTTCACATTATAATTATTCATGTTGTTTTGAATTTAATTTAAAATATTTTAAAATATATAATGAATTTTTAGTGATCTCTTAATGTAGGCTATAAAAATGGGTAGGGAAAAAAAGATGGCTATTCCAACTCCAACATTTTAAGCACTGTAACATCTCTTGGGAGAAAGAAGAAAAAATCTGTTTTACATGATAATTTAACAATGATTTTCTCCATTTCAAACTTTTGAGATTTTTATCTGTGCAGAACATCTGAGCAAATATTCAGAGTACTTTTTGTTCCTTATTTCTGAAGGACAGAGGGAACTGCAATAGTAAAAGGTGTACAGTAAGTCATGACTCTGCATCTCAGTATCACTACCGCACTGTACTTGTTGAAAAAATGCAGCATTTGATTTAGTGGTGCAGTGTATTGAATCTGTTATTACTGTTTGCAGTGGCAGCAACACTTGCTACGTTAACCTGCAGAAAATATTGTGCAGAGAAGAACTATCATTTCGCTTCACACTGATCTTCTCCTACATTTGTTCCTGCTCCCACACAGAAGAATTGGTAGCAAAATGCCATCTACTTTATAAGAAAAAAATTTAAAAAAACCCCAAACAACAACAACAACAAAACCCCCCAGAAAAACAAAAACCAAAAAACCACCCAAAACCAACCAACCAACCAATCAAAAAAACCAAAAAGAAAACCCTATTTAGTTATGGCAGGCTTTTTTTTTTTTAAGAAAAAGTTGTTCATCTAATATTTAAAAGCTATTGATACATAAAATATCTGTATATTGTGCTACTAAGCAACAGGGAAAAAATCCTATATTTTTCCTCTTTGTCTCACCTGAGCAATAGAATTCTCAGTCAGAGTATTTTTTTCCCTTCATGGTTTCCATAGCTGAGAAAATACTGGAGATATCTTTTGTCTGTTGCTCACAGTTGTCAAGACTCTGCATCATACCAATAGGAACATCTTTATATGTCACCACAAGAGTTTCCACTGACAAAAATATTCCCCAAACAAGCATCTCTTCCTGATGAGATGTGCAAAAAACCCTGGAGAATTTCCCAAGCATTTTATCCTCTGTAAGCATGGAAATCAGAAAATAAAATCTTGAATGAGAGCCCTCCATCCATGTAGTCTAGAAAACCATTTAAAATAATCATGTACAAACTGATCCTTTAAAAGTAATTTATATATTTGGATCAACCCAACTACTACTACTGTTAGTGTTAAATGGTTGTATTGACATAGACATTCATGGAGAAAATCTATGAACTAAAGTAATTATTGCATAAAGTATTACCAACAATATAAATTCAAAGGATATAAAAAATAGCATTTGAGCATTGACTCAGAGGCAAGTATTTGCAAAAATAGGTCAGGGAGCATAAATTCCACACTTTATTCTTTTTAATTCATTTTTAAATCATTTTTAAAAGAAACTGTGGACTAGTCTTGCCTTGTGAGTCCCCAGATGACAGAGCTGAAAATAATTTTAGCTATTACTGAGGATGACAGATGAGCTGAATCTATGTTGAGAGAGATAGTAAACGAATGTCAAAGGGGAGGAAGCAAGGAGGCTGCTGCTCTTTGGTACTTCTGAAAGATGCTGAAAACAGCAACTTTTATAAACTGTTGACAGACAGGCATTAAAAAACAATTTCCATACAATCCAAGAAAGTACAGTTTTGCATATATGTGTGTATACATGTATACATTGCTATGAAATAAACATATTTCAATTTTCATTATGCAAGGAATACTTAATATATGAACAAAAAACCAAACCCAGACCAAAGAACAGATTCAAATACATTGTCCTTTTTGCGACTTCTTTTAATATGTGATTAATTTACATTACCGGTAACTGTCACAAAGTTTAGTTTTGTATGCAGAAGATAAATCTGTTGAGGAATGAGAGTGGGTTTTTTTGCACTCCTGGAAAAATTGGATTTTCATTAGAAACAAACCAATCCAAATCCATAAAATAGAGAGATTTGGTATTCTGAACAATTCTTTATCCTATAGCAAAATATGTGCATTAGATTTTTTCAGAGCCAAAATTTCAACATTCTTCAAAACAAGTTTTGCAAACTAGTTTAATTTTCTTTCAACTAATTTTATGTTTGTTTATCAGGTGACTTAAATACTCTACATTATATGCTCTGCCTTTTTCTCTTTTTCTTTTTCATCATCAATGATTTAAAATATACTTAAGGACTCCAAATACTAAAAGTAATTTTCACATCAAACTTGTTAAATCTGTTTCTAATTACTTTGACACTTTTAAAATCTTGTAGGTTGCCAGCTGTGACCATATTTAGAAAAGACAGAATGATAAACTGTGTTGAAAACACCTGGATAATTTTTGCCTCCTGTTTTCTTCCATGTGATCTGTATGTTTTCCCAACTGTGTATATGACTGAAAAGATTGGTTGTTAAAAACTTGAACAGTTCTTTACTATGTCAAGGCACAACACAAATTGCATTTTTTTTATGCAAGCACATTATTTAATAACATTTAAAGAACAGATGAAACATACTCTAGTCATTATCTTTTCATGACGTATATCCATATGAATTACGGATAGTTCTACCAGACAATCACACAACAGAGATCTGTGAGCTTTCCTTAGTGTTTCCATCAATGCATCCTTGCAATAATAAAAACACTAATCTTGATCTGATTAAGGCAGTTATAAACAGAAAATCATTTCATACTCTTCCTAAAGGATAGGAGAACTATTTGTCCATATACCACGTGGTTGGTTTGCTATCTGCAGGACTGCATTAAACAATATTTGATTATCCTAATTGAAGCAAGAGAAACAAGATATTAATGATTAATCATTTAACACTTGATTAATAGAAAGCACACAAACATCACTGAAGAGCTAAAAGTTAGAATTAATTCTAAGATGGGGAAATTCCTGTTGATTTACCTTAAAAGCAACTTCTAATTTTTTTTTCGGTCAGTTCAACAGCACCACTTTAGATTTATTTTCTTTGCTTTTGTTTTTGTACACTCTTTCACACGTTTAGAAACAATTCCAAGTTACACAGGTTGAATATATGATTGGTTGGACATGATGATTTTGGAGGTCCTTTCCAACCTTAACGATTCTATGGTCTGATCACACTGCAAAAGGAAGTAGAAAACATTTCATTTTGCAGAAAAAGTAAAGAATTATCTATATTCCACCTGAAAATCCCAGATACCGTTTGTTCCGAGATTAATCGAATTTACATGATGTGTGGAACTTTAGAAAGACAAGTAAAGACATTCTCTAAAGAATAATGTACATCTATGTAAACAAAACCAAGATTATGTGATAGCAACCTTCAGATCATCCTCTATCCATTGATTTTTTTCAGTGTAGGAGAACAGTTTTGTTTCCCCAAAGTACACGACACTTCTCCCTGCCTTGCCACCCCTTACAATAAGTTGTCAAGGCTAAGTATGTAAATTGTCAAGGCTTAATATGTAAAAGAAAAATAGTCTTTATTAAATCTCAATATGCTGTCAGGTTGTGATTGTATTTCCTTAATAGAGGAGGAAATTGTTCTTTCACTAGCTAATAATAATAGAAAAGAAATAATCTAAATATGAAAACACATAGCAAGGTAATGGAAAAGCAGTTGATTTAAAGTCATCTGTGCTCAGCCATTACAAAATAATTGTAAACCTGAAGGAACAAGTTGTCTTCTTAGCATTCTCAGCTTTTCTGTCCTGTTGCTAATGTTCATCTCTCCAGCTGCTATTAAAGTCTGTACTTGTGTAGCAAGCTTAGAACGAGAATCATTAAATAAAATTTTTAAGTGTGATTCTAACAGACACACATAAGCAAAAATGAAGCCTAAACAGCTCAAGTAATTCAATGATCCAAACAACAGAAGAATGCATGAGCCACCTGACTGGCTGGGACTGCTCCTCCAGTTAAGAGGACAGGTTCTTTCAGAAGTTCTGTCCTACTTTCCAAAAGGTGAAGGCAGAAGAGGCAGGTGGGCTCTCAGAGTTGCTCAAATGAGCTCAGAAGATTTCAAACAACTATCTATCCACAGGTATTCTCCTACCTGCTGTTACTAGGGCATAATGTAAATTTCTTTTCTGCAGTTTTTGCAAGAAACAGAGTTTGTTTAAAAAACCAACATGACAGAGAATGCAAGGCTGAAGGTAGAGACATGTAAAAGAAAATTACACGAGGAGAAAGCAAGAAAGGAACTTAGACACATTAATGTATAATGGCCAATTTAATCATTTATGTATATGTAAAGTTGCCACTTTAAAACCCCTTGATGATCACTAAGAACTGTGGATCTTGCAATTAATTATTAAGAATACTTTCACACTAAATAGATCTTTTATTTTGGTTATAGCATTGCCCAAAGACTTTTTACTCTTTCCTGCTACAGAAAAATAAATCCATGAACCAAGTGACAACTCCCTGTCTAGGATGAAGAGTATATATTTCAAGTGAGAGATGAAATACAACACAGGAATTTATTTGGGAAGGACAAGAAGGGCAGAAGTGTCTCCTTGCCTCTCTACAGGGCCACACAGCACCATCCACAGAAAGGCATTACAGCTCTCTGTGACACAACTTGCACCTACTTTTCACCTCAAGATACAGGCAGTTAAGCCAAATACCTGAGGCTGCATCAGCTGACTCAGGAATTCAAAGAACGTTCCAAATACAGGCAGTTAAGCCAAATACCTGAGGCTGCATCAGCTGACTCAGGAATTCAAAGAACGTTCCAAATTGGGAAACTGCACCAGCACATCACTTATGCCCTTCTGTTGTGGGGATGCCTTGGTCAGTCACACTGGTAAGAGGCAACATGCTGTCTATATACTCCTATGTAAATAATAACACAATAAAAGCCTGGTTGCAATCTCTATAAAAAATGCAACTATAAATTTTTTGTATTTCTCCTACAGAGTTAAATTCAAAGCAACCTCAAAGTTTTTCACTGCATCATCTTTGAGCCTATTGATGTGACACTCAGTTACACAGCATGAGTTATAATAATAGACACACTAACAAGTAAAAGATAAAAAAGAGACTGTTTTCATCACTGAACCAAAGCCTGTTCTTTAATAAGTGAATTTTAGCTAATAATGATAAAAAATTTGCAGTTCTATCCTCTAAAACAGCATGTGTCAGAAATGCAGAATTTTTTAAAAGTTTTTGTGACATATCCTAAGGCTTCACTGCTTTGATCACAAAGTTAATAAGTGCTCAGATCCTTAAAGGAAGGAATAATAAGTAATAGCCATAAGAATTAGAGGTGAACTTGGAAAAGGACTTATGCCAGCAAGCATTGTACTGTACTTTTTGAAATCTTCTTTGAATATTCCTTTGAAAGCAATACCTGAAGTTTTGCCATCTTTCTTTTCTTACGCTTCAAAATATTTGATACTTGAAATACTGGAGGGAAACCAAACCAAACCAAACCAAACCAAACCAAACCAAACCAAACCAAACCAAACCAAACCAAACCAAACCAATCTCCCTCTCCACCCCCCAAAAAAACCCAAACTCCAACACACTGTATCATGGAATTAAGTTGGAAAAGACCTTTGAGATCAAGTAATCCAACTGTTAACTGATCACTGTCAAGTCAAGCACTAAACTGTGTCCCCAGTTGCTACATCTACACCTCTTTTAAATACCTCCAGATATGGTAACTCCACCACTTCTCTGGTCAACATGATCTGATGCTTGACAAACATTTCCATGTAGAATTTTTTTTCTTAAAATCCAATCTAAACCTCCCCTGGAGCAACTGGAGGCTGTTACACAATTTTTACACCGGAAAAACCCATACTATTATATACCTATTTTTACTAGTTTTACTCTCAGTCTTCCGGAACACATTTTGGGCACTTTCAGTTGGCTGTTTCAGTCTTTCTTGAGAAAAGCAAGACTGGCATTCAGCATCCTGTCTTTGCCCGGAGGAATGTGATATTCATGGGGGAAGGAAAGAATTCCTTCTCACTCACGGGTCTGCTTGGGGATGTTTTTACACAGTTGTTTTTCCCCAGACCTCTCCTGTCTCCCTGCTCTCAGGAAAGAGGTGATAGCTTCCCCACAGCCCCCCAGTACTTCCAGAGGCTGTTTGCCTGGCTGGAGTTGCTAGGGTTTGCCAGCCCTTTCTCTGGTGTCATTCCAAGGGCTAGGGCTCAGAAAGGCTGGGCAGTGGGGAACCCTGTTCAGGACAAGGGCAGCCCAGACACACCTGGGACCCAACACAGCCTGCCAAGAGCCACTGGAAAACCATATTTACTCTGTTACTACACATCTGGAAGTTGCTTAAGGCTTGTGCCTTCTTGACCTCTCTTTTTGTCCACTTTCACCTGCTGAAATTTAGAAATTTAGAATTGAGCATTAATACTTGGGATTTCTACAATCTGTATCTCATTCTGTTGTTTCATTAGATCAAACACCCTCTGGTTCTTCACCCTCCTCTGCTAAAAGTGTAAGGGCAATACCTTTTCCTGCTGCAAGAGGTTTAACTAAGCTTCAGATCATATATTCAGCTCTACAGAGCAATTAGAGAATCTCAAAATGGCTAAAAACAATGAGTCAGAGATCCTTGCCACAATTTGAGTGATATTTTCCCCACTGAATAAATGAAATTAAGGAAATAAAGAAATTTCCTCCCAGATTTATGTTTTCAGGCTTTCATTAAGGAACTTTCAGATGTAAGATTCCCATTCCCAGGGAAATTAAAAGCTGAGCATATTTTATACTACATTGTAAACACGTAAGATATTTTTGTAAGACACACATTTTACATACTTGCATGTTCAAATAAAAGATGAAAAGAGGCTACTTGCCAAATTCAAGTGGAACTCAAAATACTGACTTCTAATAATCTAAAAAGTTTTGTAATAAAAATAAAACCAATTTGTTTTTCTGTTGTACTTTAAATTTTACCATCATATTTAACTAGACTGAAGGGAGTGAATAAAAAACAATTCTGAAGCAAATAAACAAAAAATCAACACAAAACCCCCAGAATACAAAGGGAAAATTGCAATGGCAATGTAGTAGTAGAACTTGCAGATAAATAATGAAATAATATTGGCATGACATATGTTCATAAAAGTCATTTTACTGAGTTTAAAAGAAAAAATAAGATTCAATGAGAGGAAGAAAGACCCATTTCTGACAGGAAGTGGTGTATATATTGCATTTCTAATAGTGCTTTTCCTCATTTTCTAATGTGTACTCTGGGGAGTCTTGAGCTCCTGTTCTTCCAGAGTTTTTATTTGCATAATTAAATCCTTAACATATAATTTGTCAAGTGCCAAATTATGTTATATAAGGCTCCAAAATCCCTATTCTTCCTCCTCCCCTGACATAGTTGTTAGTTCTTTTGTGCCCATATTGAATATCTAAAATGTTTGCATTGAAGCACATATTTCGACTGAACTTTCAGAGTGTCTTGCTACATCCTTAGGGAAAACCATCCTCTGATGACTTCTCCTGCAATGGCAAGTGCAGCATGTGTTCAAGATGAAAACGAGTGCGTAGGTATTGCATCAGTTCCCATTCTTGTGTGTAAATGTGTATGTGGGCTCATCACTTCCATAAATACACATTACAAGCACAACCATCTGTCCCCAAAGGACACTTTGTGCACTTGCAGTGACCTATCACTTGCCCAGTTTCAGAATGTTTTAGGTGTCTCCCATCCTTGAACGTTAAGAATATGGTTTTCTTTTAGGATAACCACGTCACCTCTTTCAAATGCATTGACTCACATAATACAGTTTTCCTCAGGTTGTTGCTGGTGTAGGGAATGTACCACTCACTGGAGAACTTAAGTCACAGAAATAATCAGCTCCTTTTGGATAAAGTTATAAGAGCAAAGCATTTAGTTGAAGATAATTATATAGGTTCTCTCTGAGGCAGAAAAAGAGAAGTGGGATCACATTTCCTCTACAGAGACGTATCTTCCTCTTTCATTGCCTGCAAAGAGACCTGATACAACTACTTAGGTTAAATACTTCCATTTTTGACAGTTAAATTCAAGTGAGATAAATTCCACATTGACTACCAAATACTGCTGAAAATCTAACCCAAGCAATTTAACTAAGGTCATATACAAATGGTAATGCATTTAATTGAATCCTAATTTCTCAAATTCATGACTACTGCTCTAATTATTATCCCATTCTCTCTGTGACAAGTGACTGAGTAAAAGGGTTTTATGGTTTTTAATGTGTGTTTGGATTGAGTTGAGTCAGGCATTAGATCAGCTCACAAACCATCATCTACCATATGTCAACAGTCAAATACTCTATTACTCCTTAGCTGGCTTTTAATAGTTTCAGTAAAGACAGTAAGAGACAGCCATGGACTACTGAAATAATGTGAAAAAACTTGGTCTCAACAAACATTTGGCTGTCTTGCAGAGGCAAGATAGTCCAGTAAATATGCCTTAACTTACCATGAGTTTGTAATTTGTGTATGCCCTATCAACCTTGTCACAGTGAAGAGAGGTTCAAAGTTTCCTAATTATTTATGGAAACTAATAACTAGATAATCTGTCTAATCAAAAAAAGCAAGTAGTATATCTTTGGACAGGAAGGACGTAAAGTGTAGGACTGAGAAGTCAAAAGAACAATCAAAACTGTAAAAGGGTAAGAAAGGTTTCCTATTGTTTTTTAAAAGTAGTAGCAAAAGGAAAAAAAGTAGTAGCAAAAGAATATAAACCTAATGTAGGTTAAGAATTACTTGTAGGGGAAGTGTGAAAATGGCAATAACCAGTCAAAAAATTATCAAGAAAAATTTCCTTAGGGAAATATTGTCTAAACTTTGTGAAATTCATATATAATAGATCCTAGAGATTTTAAGTTAGAGGAAGATTAGGAAACAATCTAATCTTCGTCTTGCAGAGTTTTTCAATTTGAAAGTGCATATAAAGAATAAAAACATTTGAGAACACTTGAGAGTTTCAAAGCACTTTTCCCTGGAAAAGATTTTCACATTTTTTCCTTTTAATTTCAGTTCAGGATTTTTGCTTTTAAAACTCAGAAAGATTTCTGGACAGATTCATTAAAAGGTGATAAGATCTTAAAAGGAAATGTATCTATTTATTATAAGCTCTCTACAATTTCTGTGCAAAACCTGGCTAATAATTAATTTTTAGGAAATTCTGAATTTTTTTTAAAGAAATATGATAAGAACCAAAGTTCTTTAAACAATAAAATCTCATTAACATTTATCTTAAGCAAAAGAAAATTTATTAGAAACATCAACATTTTTAAAGTTGAAATTTAATATGTACCAGATCAGAAATATCTTTTATATTGAGGTATCACCTATGTAAAGCAAACTTGTAAAACTGGAAATACTGTTTTTATCTTGAAAAGTCCAATGTTGAACTTCTAAGCATCAAATAATTTGGAGGTTTTGTCAATAAAGTGTCTTTAGAATTGGGGTATTTTTCTAAGCATCCCTCCTCCAAAATAATACTTAGCAAAGATTTCCAGCAGTAGCAAAAAAAAAAAAAATTGATATTTCTAAGCCAGCTCCAGAAAATTTATTTATAGGTCACATTTCCTCAAACAATTATCTCAGTCACATTTGTAAATTATGTAAATCAGATAAAGAATAGGAGATTTAGGAGTCTAGAAGAATTGGAGTATCATAATGATCTTAAAGAAAAAAATTCCCCCCCCATGGCATATTAGTTTCCAAATCATTGTATTCTTATGACTTCATGACATACTTTACTTGCAAGAGTCGTAACGTAAAACAAATCACACAAAATGATTACTAGTTCTATTATTGTTATAGTATTAAATTTCCATTATATGCTAGAAATAATAAAATCCCTTAAAACAATACAAATATAGCTTCAAAGAAGTCTGATGTTTCCTGCAAGCACAGCAGCTTCAGTAAGTGACATTAATAGAAAACAAGCAAATTAGTAGTATGGCTGTTCTAATTCCTCACTGTTTAAATGCCTGGATTCAGATATTATATTGTACAAATAACAAAATTAAAATGACACAAACCCAAAAGCAATAAAAAAAGCAGACAACCCACACACACACACTTTTAATGAGAAAATCCGACAAGATTTATTACTGAGGCCTGCTCGGTGGAGGTCACACAGTAAATAATTATCTTGAAGACACACTTTGTTCTCTAAAGCTTATTGCTTTGTTTGAATTTTGCATTATTGCTATAAATTTAGTGAACGAACTGTAAAGGGTCTTATAATATGCACGTTTTAGTAAAGATCAGGAGCCCCTTGACCAACACTGTGCACAATGCATGCTTCATATATTCATGGGTAACTTTCTTCTGATGCCTTGTGTATTTTCTCTGTAGATATCCCCCTCTGAAAGATGTTAATCCCTGTTTTAACTGAAAAAAAAAAAAAGATAATTTCAAGTTGCTCAGTTTCCTTAAAACAAAAAATTGCAGCTTTTAGACAACATAACACACTGTTTAAAAACATACACTTCCCGGAATTTTGCTTGATCCTATATCAAAATCCAGTTCAACCATTTGTTTCCTGGTGTCTTCTGCACTCATTTGGATCATTTGAACAGTTTGCCAGTCCAACCAGAGCACAGAGGAAAAGAGTCTGGTAGGAATCAAAGAGGGATAGAAATACTAATGCTCAAAAGCAATATTAAAAAAAAAGTGAAGCACTGCTAAAGGATCTGAGAAATGTGTTTGAGAAAAATATTGAAAGATACATAATTAAATACTCCATATGTACTTCAGAACGCATACATTTATACAGAATAGATCCTCACTTCTGAAAACTAAATGAAAATATGTGTGAGAAGATATATTTTATTAGTGAAACATAAGTTGCTGTGTTTACCTTCTTTCCCTATTCTCCCATTAAATCTAAGCCAATGGAACATCAAACACAGTAACCCAGACAGTGACTCATCAACTCAGCCCACGTTTTTATTTCTTTATAAAAATCAGTCAGGTATGAGATAACATTGGTATGGTAGGCTACCTCAAACAGAGTTTTTATCCCTATTTAGAATGGAATACCATTTACAGGGTAATAAAAAATGACCTGAGTTTACAAATATATTTATCCAAAGATATTTATACAGTATGTTTCTGGTTTGGGAAAATGTTTTTTTTTTTAGTATTTTTGTAGATTTGAATATTAACGGTTTTTACTTCCTCAATAAAAAAAAATGTTAAGGAAATTTAAGCTCGACTCAGCCTGCATCCAGCTGTGGTCTTTTGTTCTCATTTGTCACCACTAGCAACCCAGTGAGGGTGGATGACTAAGTCTAATCCCCATACACTTGCGGGATTTTATAACATGGTATTCTGAATTTCATGAAAAGATTACACTGCAAATTCAAGCCATTCTGATAAATACAATTCACTTTTTTTAAAAAATATTTTTAATGTGAACTGACATAAAAATATGTTTTCACTTGATT
The DNA here is from genome assembly GCA_013399875.1 of Gymnorhina tibicen. Classification (NCBI taxonomy): domain Eukaryota; kingdom Metazoa; phylum Chordata; class Aves; order Passeriformes; family Artamidae; genus Gymnorhina; species Gymnorhina tibicen. The sequence continues at coordinate 36,944 of VXAZ01001997.1, read as the reverse complement.
TGAAGAAAATTTTTAACACCGTCACCAATAAAACCCCAACCCAGCAAAAACAAGGAAGCAAACAAACAAAAAAACCAAAAAAGAAAGTTTTACCTTCCTTCTATTTTTCAACAAGAGAAAATATTCCATCGAGCAAACAAACAAACCCCCCAAACACACAAAAATCAATTATTTGATTAAGTTAAATACCTGATAGCCTACCGCATTAGAAAATCTGGGAGGTATCAAATACTTTCATGGCACAGAAACTCCCAGGGCAGGATTTTTGCTGTCTAGACTCACATCATCCTCTGGGAATGCCTATAATTGACATAAGTCCTCTGCGCATCATGCACCAAGGAAAAATATGGGTAGACAACAGGAATGCTTCAGATTTCCTGTCTTTTTTGCCCATATCTGGAATAAAAGGATATTTTTCTGCCTTTTCTCTGAGCTTTGCAAAGCAATGGTTTAGGGTTCACTGTGCTGTTTAAATTAATATAGTTTGTTTCCTTGAGAAAGTATCTAGAGACAAGTAGAAATATATATTTTTAAGAAAATTAAATCATATTTTTGTCTAATTTTACCTCAGAAAGCCCTGTTTATTTTGGCTAAATGCAATGTATCAAATTATTTTAATAAAATAAAAAAGAATAAAAGATTCTACTATGCCTTATGAGGATTGCAGTTTGATTAGCTTTGTTTTCACATTCCTCTTCAGGCCAAGCTCTCAAATTTTATTCTATTTCCCAAAGGCTGCTCTCAGATTTTCTCCTGGAAAGAAGATTGTGGTGAATTATCAGAATGATACACTATAGGAAGTGTTGTCCAGGTCGGGAAATGAGCCCCAGGAAAAAACAGTACATAAAGGCAACTGAATTACAATTCCTATGGAAGCCTATGCAATTCAAAATGCATTTATTTGAAAAACTGTATTTGTTTGAAGTCTTTTCTTCTTTGCAATACCAACAGTAGGTTATTTTCTGAAGACAACAGATACTACTCATTAAAATTTTCATTATATTAAACCCCAAATTTTCTGCAAAAGTCCTATTCCCACTTTTGATGGGAATTCCTGACTGGCCTAGTATGGTATGCACAGATGTTGACTTTAAAAATGAAGGAAATAAACCTATTTAGAAGTAAATTTTAGTTAGATCATAGTACAAGAGATTGTAGTACAAGAAAAGGAAAACAAAGAAACAAAAACAAAGAAAAAGCTGGAATAAAAGAACAGCATGGTGGGATAACATATATATAACAATAATAGTAATATAGAACTATACATGCTTGTTTTTGTTTG
>VXAZ01001997.1:0-35614 GCA_013399875.1 Gymnorhina tibicen | reverse complement strand
TTTTTTTTTTTTTTTTTTTTTTTTTTTTTTTTTTTTTTTGTATTGTTCTTTTTTTAAAATATGGAAGGGGATTGCTTAATGGTTTTTGTGGGAATGCCAAATCAGGAAAACAAGATCTTCTCTGAGCTCTGGAGTTCACAGACAGGCTGAGATCAGATATTTTTGAATCTAAAATCATAAAATCATAGAATAATTTCATTTGGAAAAGACCTTTAAGATCATTGAGTCCAACCATTAACCCAGCACTGTCAAGTCCACCATTTAACCATGTGCCACATCTACACATCTTCTAAATACTTTCAGTTATGATGATTCCAGCAATCACCTGGGCGGCTTGTTCCTATGTTTGACAGTCCTTTTGGTGAAGAAATTTTTTCTAATACCCAATCTAAACCTTCCTTGGCACAACTTCCTTATTCATGTTAATATTGAATAAGACAGGAATGTAATAATTTTGAAACATTCTACACTAATCAGATTGTTTAGAAGTCCATGTTCTTCACTGGTGTTTTCATACCTTCTTTTTTTTTTTTTTTTTTTTAATTTTAGAAAACATAGATTTCTACACTGATGGAAAGACAACCTCTAACTTCTTTTAATTTTCCAAAACTTAAAAACTAATCTAGGATGCATTTTGAAATATTCCTTACTACAGCGTCAGAAATTCAAGTCCTCTCATATAGACTGGATGTGGAGTTTTTCATCTTCCAGTAAACCATAAATATCTGCTTTGATTTATTTTTTATGTGTTATAATTTAACGGTTTGTAAATATACATAAATAATATACAGAGGAAAGCAAAGGAAAAAGCTACTTAATACAATATGTTATGAATTTAGAAGCTGCCTATTGAAATTGTCAGTTTCATTTCAAAATGCCATTTTCTGGGATGTTTATGAGTGAAATGTGTGACTCTGGTATAAAATTCACTGTTGTTGAAGTACAGAGGCTCACAGACCAAAACATTTTAATAACTGGAATAACTGTCAGGTGTCTGATTTCAGTTCTGTGTCTCTTATTCTTAACAGCTATTTTAAACCAATATTGGATATTTTCTTTTCCCAGTAATTTTATTGAAAATTTGGAGAAGAGCACAAAAATAGAAATTCCCTTTAGTTCTGAGATATATCAATTAGATTATTTTTGTTTAATTGAATAGTTTTGCTGCCACAAGAGTAGCTTTTTATGCAATGCTCCATGTAAAATTGCATTATTTTTATTTTACACCTTTCAAATGCTTTTCTATTCCTACTCACTGTTAGCAGTTTCTTATAAGTTTCTAATACTCATTTTAAATTACAGTTGGCAATGAGCCCCTTAAAAAAATATACTTTTTATAAGCACACAAGGAATACAACTTGATAAAAGTCCAGTGATTTAAGGTGATAATTTCCTAAAAAGTAATGACAAAGGCTAGGATGAGGTATTTCTCTGTTTTTCTGGTCTCATATCCTGGCTGGAACAGGACTGATTATTTAAATTTCTGAGTTCCTCAGTGTTTTACATATTTACATACGTAGACCTGGGCCAAATGCCCACTTTTGTAAGGTTTAACCTTAGAAATCACTGAAAATGTCTCATATGATAGGAAAAGTTTAGGACCATTTCTTTTAAATAAAAGATTGTTTCAAGTGAATTAATTCTGACAAATAACAAGAAAGCTGGAAAGTCTAATTTAGTGGGAAATAAAAGATACATCTTTGAAATTTCTTACCAGGATCCTTGAACAAGGAATTTATGGCACTGCAGGAGATCACACTCCAAGATTGCCTCTTGAGGAGGGCTGACATGATTACTGATACACAGCTTAATCCAATTTTCAATGAGATCCTGAAGGGCCCAAGAGAAGAAAGCATGGTGCTCCTGATTTTAATCAGGGTTGTAACTGGAAAGTGGCACTTTCACAAGGAAAATGTACATGGACACCCATGGTCAGGAACAGGATGCTCTCCTGGGTTTTCTCAGCAAGGACAAATGCACTCAGTGACTATAGTCACACAGTGTGCTGTGTCCATGGTGTTTCTTGGAAAGCAATGAGAGCTGCTGATGCTCTCACAGAGGACTCTGAATGTATTCAAACTGCAGCAAATGCTCCAACACACTTTGGCAGACTGCAATAAACAAAGGCAGCTAGAGGCTAATAAATATTGCTGACACTCAGTGTGGATCAACAATCCTGCTGTCACTTCTCTGGCTGCCACCCCTGTCTTTCTACCATGGATTGAAGACCCAAAACCAGCTGCCCATTGACTACAGAAAGTCAGAGACATCAAAGCTCAAGAGAACAATGGAGACTCCCTTCGCTATAAGTAAGGGGTCATGGAAGTGGTGCTCAGGAAGGAGAACATTCTTGTATATGATGTTCAGCACTGCTCCTGTGGGATGCCACATTTATAATGCAATGTCTTCATCAAGCTCCAAGCTGCAAGCTGGGAAAATGAAGTGGGCATCACTTTGCCTGAGAAATATCCCAGTGTGGGCATGAGCAGAAACTCCAGGAAACCCAGAAGCCTGAACCCCTCATTGTAATTACTGAGAAGTTAATGCTCTCATCAGAGGTTTTGTTACAGAAATCAAATACCCCTTCAGATTAAATTCATGAAAATACAAATAGGGGTTGACAAGATCCTTTCTGGCATAATGCTCAATTTTCCCCCCATTTTAGATACCAACAAATATGGACAATTTTAAATCAGAAAGGCAAATACAAATTTTGAAACCATAACTGACTGAAGAGTTTTTTCAGCTTCCAATTCCTGTTTATCACTTGCATTGCAAATGACATTACACACTCTCAGTTCAGTACTTGACCTAGTCTAGCCAAATTTGAATATGTTTTCCCCTTAATCTTTTGCAGTGCATGAATACAGGCTGACATGAATTTTAATTCATAATTTTGGAACTTGCTCATGCTGCTGAGAAATATGAAAATAAATGCCAGCTTCTTGCAGAAACACTTTATCAGCAGCAATAAACAAAGTAATGCTTCAAGCTTTATTTGAAGTTATTGTTTGAATGCATATGATATACATTCACTTTCTGTTTTCCGGATTTATAGGGGCATAAATCCTATACCAAATACAAAGCTTTCTTCAGGGCTCGAAGTCCAGCACCTATTTGTGTAAAGGGAAAAGTCTCTCTTGACTTAATTAATATCTAGTTAGGAAAAACATTAATTGCTGAGGTCATGTTAATCTTAGTATATCTACGTAAATTAAATGATTTATCATTTTCACAGTAGAATTAAGAACAAACATCATTTCCATGGAAGGACACCAAGCTCACTCATTCATGATGCTACTGTACACGCAGAAGTCCATCTCAGCATCAGAGTAACACACAGCTGTAAAATCTTGTGTCAATTGTGCACACACCCCTCCCCACTTAAACCCATCCAAGAAATTTCTTTAGTTCAGACTTTTTTTCTGAAGCAACTTAAAACTGTAACCCTAGTCAGTTTTCACCTCTATTTATTTAACAGAAAGGCCTCAAATTCAGTTTCATTATTAAACCTATTCATAAGGGAAAAAAATTATATGGAAAGAATATGGAATTTCCTTTTTTTCAATTATCAAAGTAAAAAAAAAATTAAATCTCTGTTAAACTTTTTCCACTTGCTTTAAAAATATCAGTTCCTTGTAGGTTATTCCTCCATGGCCCATGAACCGGTTTTCCCTGAAGTTATAAAGATATTTTTCATTTGCTAAAGCCTACCAACCAAGAAAATGTTCCTACAAGAAATTCTTATGAGGCTAAGGATGAACAAGTGTTCAAGCATAGGCTGAAGAAGCCTAGATCATGAATTTAAATGAAAGCATTTTTTGATGCTTCTAAACCAACCCTCTGAGATCTGCTGGACAGTTGTGAGACTCTTTTTTTCCAAACAAAATAGAATATTTGAGTCCAGAGAAATAAAAGCTGAGGTCCCTTAACTTTAGTATTATGTGCCTATTTGCCTTTGTAGCAGTGAAGTGTGCATAAGTCACACTTTCCAATGATTAAATGAGACAAAAGATACTTTATTTCCTTTTAAAATCTCTCCAGAATCAAGTTTAATTTGAATTAATTACACTTTAAATGAACAAAAGACCATTTGATGAGTCCTGTTAATTTTAATAGATCTTTGACCACTTATCCAGATATTTGCCAGAATACAGAGATTTTTAAACACTACAAGATTACTTTGTTTCTTTTCCAGAGTTCTTTTCTTCAAAGTTGGAACAAATTATAGTTGGAAACAAAATGCAAGTTTTTATATGTAGACATTGCAAAGGTTTAGGCTTTATAGCAAGACTTAAATCCTGATTTTGAATTATCACTGAATACTTATTATCAGCACATGGAACAAACTGTTCTTGCCAAACTGCTAAGTGTTAATTACTGTGGCCTCCAAAATTCTTAACATTGCCAACAAAAATTCCTGATTGGATATAACAAAAGAATAAAGAATATAGATTTGAGAACTATTGTGTGCAAGTGAAGCCAGATATGAATACCAACGAATGACATCAACTGGAATCTTGAGAAAGATTTTGATAAATATGCTAAAAAAATAAAATTGTAAACAGTATGCAATCTATCATTTTTAAAGTATGGTTTCTTATCATTTAGTATTGTAGTTGCAACTATTGCAATAGACTAAATGAGCCAGCTGCTCATTTATAGCCAGCAGTTATGCCAGTGACCTGACCCTTTAAGCCTGATGGTCCAGTCCCTTTTCCACACACCTTGCTGTCCGCTTATCCAGTGACTCCAATTTGGCCATAAGGATGCTGTGGCAGACCTTGCTGATGGCCTTGACAAAGTCAAGATACATGTGTGGCCAGGTTTTGGTAGAGGGGGGCTACAGGGGTGGTTTCTCTGAGAAGCTGGCAGAAGCTTCCCCCATGTCCAGCAGAGCCAATGACAGATGGTGTCAGGATGGACCCCCTGTTGAGCCAATTAGAATGACAGTATCACATCTGTGATAACATATTTAAGAAAAAGAAGGTTTTGGACAGATGTAATTGTGGCCAGAGAAGAGAGGAGTGAAAATATGTGAGAGGAACAGCTCTGCAGGCATGCAGGGCAGTGCAGAAAGAGGCACAGGAGTTGCTCCACGTGCTGGAGCTGAGATTCCCCTGCAGCCCATGGTGAGACCATGGTGAAGCAGATGTGCCCTGCAGCCCTTGGAGGTCCATGGAGGAGCAGAAATCCACCTGCAGCCTGCAGAAAAGGTGCACACCCGGTCCAGCTGCAGAAGTGAGTGTTAGAGCAGCTTTGGTGGGTGCCTAGCATCCAGCCAGGGTCAACCTACTGCAACATGTAACATTCTGTGTCGTGTCCTTGTCCACAAAACTGATCTCACTAAAACAGGCAACTGGATTGTCCAGACACAATTTACTTTTGATAAATCGACCTGGCAATACTCATACACCTTCTTGTCCTTCCTGTGTCTGGAGATACCCTGACAAAAATGTGGCCAGCTGTGAGATGTTAAGTACTAGCAGTTATGAGCAAAGATACACATCTCTTTTACACTGTTGGTGACATACAATTTAAAAATATTAATCTTCACCTTTTTTTGTGGTAGAGAGGATCAAATGATTTATCCAATATTTAACATTCAGCATGTAGAATTGATGATGGGTACTGAGGCTCAGAAAGTCAAATAATCCAATTAGCAACTCCATTCTAAATGTACAATTAAATACTACTAAATTAATCATTCTTGATCAGAATTGCTCAGAACTTCTCATCTCCTTTTGACAATACAAAATTGACAAATTGTAATAAACTCAGCCTTTTTAATATCTGTTGGGGTTTTAGGAGGTTTTTTTTTGTTTTTTCTTTTCCTCTTAAAGAATTTTTCCCCATGCTAAGGGATAAATTGCTGGGTGCTTAAGAGAGACAAAAGACCTGGCCACAGGGGGAAGGGTCCAGCTGTCCTCTTTACCTGGGGTTTTTTTCATGTGGGGGCAGAGATGCCACAAGATTTGAACTGAGAAAAAGGGGTTGCCTAGCTCTCTTTGTTCTCCCAGCGTTCGGAGTGGAGTGAGAGGCTGCAGTTGTGGTAGGAAGCATTTGGCATTGCTGTGGGGTTCTGCCGTCTGCTGCCTTCCTTCTACTGTGAGTGGAGCTTGCTGTTTGGAGGGGCCGTTTGCCCTGGGACCCTGTTTAACACCCTACCTCACTAAAAGAGGGACCCTTTCACCATCTGCTCCGGTGCCTCCGGGGAAAACACGAGGATCCCAAGCCCACTTTTCCCTGCCCCGCTGGGAGCCAGGCTGCAGCTGCCCTGCCCCTGCCATTCCTTTGCAGCTGCTTTGAGGCTTCGCTACACTGTAGCACCGCACCCCCTGCCTGCTGAGACATCCCAGGGTTCCCGCTGCAGCTCCGGAGTTCAATACATCTCGCCTACCACCCGGGATTTTGGGTTCATCCCTGCTGTTCCAGCTGCTGCTCCCGAGGGCCCTGCTGGGGCACCGGGATCGGCTGCCCAGGGGGTTTGTGAAGCCTTTCTCCCATCCCTTCCTGGCTCCGGCACATCCGCCATTGCCGCCTGCTCCCCAAGCTGGCTCTGGAGCGCCCCCTGCAGCCGCCCGGGAACCATCGCACCCGCCCTGCCTGGCCGGGAGCCGCCAGCGCCCCTGCCGGCCGTGAGCGTCACTGCACCAAAGGGGAAAGTGCCTGCGGCTGAGAAGGCGTCACTGGGTTCTGGTTCTGTTTGTTGTTACTGCCATAGTTATTGCTGTTTGTTTGCCTTGCTATATATATATAAAAATAAAAGAACTGATATTCCTATTCCTCATATCTTTGCCTGAAAGCCCCTTAATTTCAAAATTATAATTATTTGGAGGGAAGGGGATTACATTTTCCATTCCAAGGGAGGCTCCTGCCTTCCTTAGTAGACACCTGTCTTTCAAACCAAGACAATATCTCTCTAGAAAGTGCCGTACCAATTTTTTTCATACCTTAAAGCAGGATAAATTGTTTTAGTGGGTTGGTTTGTGTTTTTTTAGAAACCATGCCTTGCCAGTCTTTGATGATTTATCTCTTCAATATACAATTTTAATGGAAAAATGCCACATATTTATAAGTATCTGTATGTGTCCACTTATTTAATTCTATGATAGGACATATAGGTACTGGCAATGGAGCATGGACAGCCTTTGGATAAAATCCAAAAGGCACAGATGGATTGCAACAGCACAAGCTTATTCATAAAAATAGGAAAGGAAAGAAAAGCATATGATAATATTTTGGCTACAAAGATTTTGCAGGCATCATGGAAACAACTCTGCATCTTATACATATCATTAAGCTTTGGCTATTACATTAATCAGACTATTTTTCAAACAATTAAAACATATTTTGGGTGTATTACTCAACCTTATTGTACCAAATAAAACTGCCTAAAACATGTAAGCAATCATGTTTTTTATTATTAGCAAATCAGATTCCATCTACAATAGTTTTCTTGTGTGGTGTGTTGTACATAACTACACTGTTTTACCCAGAATCCTTACAAATTATGAACTAAATACAGCCTGATGCAATCACCACATAAAATGCTTTGAAAGTAAACAATGCAGTATGCAGGGAGTTGCTTTGCAGGTGCTGCTTATCCTCCTGAGCTTCATTATCTTTATTTGAGGATTTAAAAATCAACAGCCTAAAGCAACTTGAAATAATATTTAAATGATCTTGCTTCATATATGCAGGAAACCGTCACTCTCTGCTACATATCGCAGAGCAGACTGAGGTCTCTGCTTCCAGCACACTGAACATCTCTGTTCTGAGGGTATCACAGGCCTCCTTCAGCCCTTCCCCCCATCTTTGCTGAGTCTTCAGGCTTGATATGGTAACATTGTCAAATTTACCTAACATTTTTCAAGAGAATATATCTGTTATTTTTAACTGATGGAATAACAATTCCCTTATTTGCATTAGGTAAGTGTTAAGCATGGGAGTTACAAGGTTAGAATTACAATGTTACACATTTTTAAGCTGTTTTGGCCATTCTTATACACAGTTATGTGGTAGGAAACTTGGTCTTCAGGAAAAGTGTTTTGTTCATGACTTCATGAGAGCCAGGCTTTCTGCCCTAGGGCTTTTGTCTTAATGGATTTATTTTGCATTATTATATCCTGAATTATTTATAACGTCTCCTAATAATTGTCAAAATAATTGCTTTCGAAGTAGCTATGAGACATAGTGACTATACTGTTAAATCTGAGATACTGATGCAAATGGATAGTCTAAATGTAACCTCTAGTGTACATTTACCTAATTAGTAGAAAGTCGACACCAGGACTTTGCCCTTGTGGCAATCTGTTCCTGAGTATGGCATTGTCAGGTTTTTCTTCAGAATGCTCTGGGGAAGTGTCAGAGCAGCTGCTAATGCCATATCTTTGTGAGCAAAATGAGAAAAAAAATGTTGGAAATGTGTAGTGTCCTTACATTAAGAGTCAGTAATAACTGTTAAAACAGCTGCATTTTTGTGAGTGTGAGACCAAGAAATAAACAGAAGAAATAATGGTTAAATTATGAAGATGCATACAATAGAAAATTTTGGCAGACTGAATCTTTCTTTTTAATCTTCTTTATTTTATTTCTTATTTAAATTTTTTTAACTACATTGATGAGAAGATTTAGTGTTGCCAGCTGAAAAAGACTTAGGAGTTTAGGGTTTTTTTTGACAAGAAATGAAGACACTTTAAGAATTTGCTATCTATTGAGGAGAACTAAACCTGTTAATCTCTCCTGTGCCCTACTTTATCACCTCATCTATCACTCGCATTCTCATCTTCTACCCACAAGTTTTTCTCCATTCTTGCAACTAAATCTTCCCTTTCCAAAGAAAAGTTTCTTCATGATCTATGACTTCTGTTGTGGTTTAACCCCAGACAGCAACTAAGCCCCACACAGCCACTCGCTCACTCCTCCCCTCAGCAGATGGGGGAAAGGGAATTGGAAGGGTAAAAGTGGCAAAACTTTGTGGATTGAAATAACAACAGTTTAATAATTTAAATAAATAAATAAATAAATAAATCTACATATTATCACAGAATATTTGGGGTTGGAAGGGACCTCTGGAGACCACCTAGTCCAATCCCCCTACTGAAGCAGGTTGATCTAGAGCAAGTTGCACAGGACTGTGACCAGTCAGGTTTGGAATATCTCCAGAGAAGGCTCTGGCAGCCTGTTCTAGTGTTCTCTCACCCTCTAAGCAAAGAACTTTTCCTTATATTTGGATGGAATTTCCTGTGGTTAAGTTTGTGCCTGTTGCCCCTTGTCCAGTCACTGGGCACCACTCAAAAAAGTGTGGGCCTGTCCTCTTGACACCTGCCCTTAAGATGCTTGTAGGCATTGATAAGATCCCCTCCCAGAAATGAACTCTAGCCCAGCTGAAACCATGACAAAGGGTCAGTTAGAGATGCCACTGGCTAAGAAAAGCTTGTTTCAAACAACTTCTATTGAAGAGGCAGAAAATAAACATTGTGCACTTTATTACCAAGAGATCTTGTTTTTCTGAGAATAAGAAGATCAGAGCAGGGAAGGAAGAGGAGGGGGAGTGCAAAAAACAGGATCAAGAAGATGAAAGAGTGAATGATTTATCTCAGTTCATTAAAAGGAAAGTCATATGTGAATTATCCTAAACCATTAAAGAAGTAGGATGTTAAAGGTGTCTGTCAATACTGTCAGGTCAAAGGTAGGACAAGGAAGAAAAAGTCATTCCATTGTTAGAAGTGTGGTTTCTTCCACACCGTTATCCCCAAACAAAGATATTTCCATTATGCTAATTTCCATTTGGCTTACTGCAATACAGTGGATGTTAGGAAAGCACCTGCATTTTTGGATATCACTACTGACATTGTTACTTGCCCACTTCAAAAAAAACCAAAACAAAATACCCTCTGCAAACTCTTCTACGATTGTGCTTTAAACCAAGTAAGGGTCAAAGAAAGAGTCATTGCTCCCCTCATGAGACAGAAAATGAGAAATTATCTTCAAAGATGACTCAGAACCCTGTGCTACAGCCCTTAACTGCAGCATGAAGTAAAAGTCACTGAGCACTATAAGTGATAAAAGAGAATATCCTAAAGCAATTCAGCTCATGGATAACTTCCCCAGGTTATACATTGTTTCTTTTTGAAACTGTTAGAGAAAAATCAAGGCAAAATGCTGAATATATTTTTAGGTTGGTCTCTCTTGCTCCAGAATGTTAGAAGATTTAATTTATCTAAAGTAAAAGTAAGCTTCTAAAAGCAACTAGTAAAAGTATTAAGAAGAAATCAGACTTAGTTTTTAAGTTATATGAATTAAAATAAACTTATTTTTAAAGAATACATACTGTTGATGGTAGAGCTGAAAAGCAACTGGAATACAACAATATTTCTTTGTTAAGGGTTATAAAAAAGGAAAGACAAACGACTGGCTCAGATTACAGTAAGTTTTCTACGCAAAAAAATAAGAAAAAATAAAAGAAGGGATCTAAAATTGTGCTCTGGCTGCCTGAGCTTTTGTAGGCACTTATTTCCAAGATGAAAAGTGCTATTTTTGTATTCAGGATCTATTCCTGAGTTGAGGTGAAACTCAGTATCTTCAAAAAGAAAATAAAACAAAATACAACAACAAAAACTTATCAAACACGCAATTTTGTGCTTAAATACATCTGTATACATATGGAATGCTTTTTTAGCACTTCTTTTTTACCTGAGATAGCCTTGCTGAAGTATGTCTTGTTTTTTTTCAGAGCTTTATCCAAAATATAACAGAACTATAAGAAAAATCTCGTGTTTTATCATCTCGGGGGAGTAATCACCAGACTGCTCCACAGGGAATAAAACATAAAAGAATAAAAATTGAGCATATAGGATAAAAGAATCCTCCTTAATGTATCACATACTCACATGTAATATTCTTCAAGTTAAGTGAATACTTTAATGCATGCCATTAGTGAGATTTTTCTGGGCCATAATGGAGACAGGCACAACTCAGCCTAAAAGGAAAAATAGCAAAATTTGAACCAGATGGGAAAAAACACAGGCACTTGGACTTCTCAGAGAAAATTCACTTTTTACCCTGTTCTTTCCAAAAAATAGTTTAAGGACAATTCTCAGAACAGTGGGAAATGAATAGAGCATCCAAGAAAAAAAAAATCCAAAATCTTATGGAAAGAAATCCAGTACATGTCCAATATAGGTCTCTGCAGAGAAAATCACAGTCGCTATGAAGAACTGTAAGTAATTGTTTCTAATGACTGGGTCCCAAGGCAAGGAGCAAAAAACACCCAGTTAAACAATCAGGCAGTGATTTTAAACTACCAGCCAGAAGAACATTTTTCCCCAGGCACCCCGTAGGTAAACATTGAACCTATTATCATAAGATGTGAAAATTAGAAGCATAAATATGTTCAAAAAAGAACAAGACAGATTTACTGAGGACTGTTATAAAAGCCTCCCGAAACTTTTTTGACCATCTTTGCCCTTTTCTATAAAACCAGTAAATACTAATTTCTACTATTTTTATTTTGATTTTTCTGAGATGTTTGTTGATAGACTCTTGATCCTGAGTCTTGTCAGAAACTGGAATAATTTGCAAAGAAAAAAGTAATTAAAACCCCATGGTATATCTTGATTTATTTTCCTGCGCCTCTGTAGTGCATACCCAGAAACAGGAATGAGTTAGCTTGATCCTTATATTCATGAGGTACAGCTTTGCATATGATATGTTTTAACCATCTATCTAAGGTATTTAAACCTTTTGATCTGAGGAATGTAACTCTTTGTTACCATAACTTCTGATAAAAAGTAGTTGCTTGAATGAGACCTGCAACAGCAGGTCGGACCCTTGCTTGGGTTAAGTAAATCTTAATTTTTTCCTGCTTTCTACAGAAATATGCCCATATAAACTGGGGATATATGACTTCTTTGAGAAGCAAGACTCATGATAGATTTGGACATCCTAAATTCATGATTCCAGAGAAGAAAGCTGCCACTTTTTTCAAGTGTTCCCCACCACTGGGGACTAGATATCAGAGTGCAGAATGGAGCCTCCTGGGTTTAAACCTCACAGTGCTACATTTTTTGTGAAAAGTTTTTGAAGTGATTTGGACTCCCTTGTCTCACAAGAAGCAATCATCATTTTGGCAAATTTCTCCAGTGACACGACTTCTGATGTATGGCTTCCTGGAGCTAAATGAATTAGCACCGTCTGCAGAGCTGCCCTACATTGCTGCTGCTTCCCTGGAATGCACCGTGTGCACCCTGCCAGGCTTCTCTCTGTAGTAAAATTCAAAGCAGTTCTGAAAACCATTCAACTGCTCACTTTATTTTATTATATTTTAATTAATACTTTTGAAAACCCCTGTGAGAAACGAATCTGAACACTTCCAGCATTGAGTTTAAAGCTGAAATTAAGGCAATGAATCAGATTGTGGGAAGTTGGAAGCTAATATTCTAAAAGTGTTTGCCACACAGCACTACAGAATTGGAAACTCTGCACATCTGTTTTGAATGTTGACATATAGTATGTGGGTTTCCCCCCAAAATTATGGTTTGTTTCCATTTAGGATAAGAATCATGTTCCATTTTCTAATACAAGCAAAAAAGTCCCCTACCCTCCAATTTCACTGTAAAACATTTACCAAAATAGTAATCTGTTTATAAAAGAAGATTAATAGAAGCCCCTGTGTTTAAGGTTGAAAGTATTTTTTTGTCTATAATCAAGGTATTTGGTTAATCATAAGAACATAAATTTTTCTGTCCTTTTCCCATGCAGTACACAAAACTATAATACTATAATATGAATAAAGTGTCTGTGAGACCAGATATTTTAAAAATTTGATTACTTCCCACTAGTTTCCAATGGATACATTATTTAAATTCCCCCATTATCATGCATGCCATTTTAGCATTTGAGTGATTTGAATCCCCATAAATTTGAATCACCTTAGGCACATGTAACCAAACCTGTGAATTGTTCCACAGTTTTTAATGGACAGCACATTTGGGGAAACATTATCCTATTCTCATGCCAGGTATTCCAGAATACAAGATCATGGCAGAGGGCATGGCAGCAGAATAAGTAGGTCCAATAGCCCTGATATCAAAGTCAGTAAGAACAGTCTTTTATTAGTGAGGAGACTTAAAATATATTAGTTAGTTAGAAAGAAGAGCAAAGGCACTAAATTTAAAGACAAAAAGAAGCTCACTCTTGTGGAAGTCTAGTAAAAGCAAAATGAGAAAACCACACACACTTTTTTGATTGATGTTGTTTCATCAGTTTTCCTCTGTATTTATGTTCTGACAGGTAAGTATTTTGTTTTGAAAAGGATCTCCCAACTCACCACAATTTTAATGTCTCAGATACTGCAAATGGTAAATCTATAAAGGTGGCCGAAGAGCTTTGGATGTGAGGATGTGATGCAGTTTTCTAAAGAGTACTATTGCCACTTGCAGACACAGAGGCAAAAGAGAAATGCCTTGTGGAATATCATTCAGAGATCCAGAGGCAGATACAAGAGCTGACATTAGCAAAGTCATTAGTGTGGGCAGAGGACCTATGGCTGCTAAAAATCTCAACCTGAAGCTTAAAATTCTCTCTAGTCCTTTTTGCTTTTTTTTTTTCTTTTAAAGGTCAACTGTGTCTTCTCTATTTTTCAAACAGAGAATGAGAGATTATTGTAGTTTTTATTTCCTTTTTTCATACCCCTATAATGATTTTTCACTGTTTACTATTGTTCATTCTTACTCAAATTAATATTTAAAGAGGAACATAATCAAGTTGTTTCAAGATTAAATACCTAAAAATTATAATAACACCACCAAATGAAACATAAATTATTAATTAATTTTTTAGAGCACTCAATTATTTAAAAGCATATAAATTAACAGGAGACACACTAGAATTTTATAATTTTTTAGATACATAAACTAAGATACTTTAAATATCAGAGGCAGTAATTGAGTGAACATCAGTAGTTAGGATATCCTATTTACTCATCCTTTTAAGGGTTATTTGTTTTCTTCTTGCTTTGTTTTGATTCTAGTAATGATTGGTGAGAAGGTAGAAGAAAGCAAGATCGACAAACCTTGTTGCTTATACAGACTTACAATTCAGACTCCCTAAAACTGGGAAAATACTAATTGAATTAAAAATGAACCTCATGCACATGATTTAATTAAATACTGGGTTAGGCTTCTTACTTACATGGCTGATTTGAGAAAGAGTAGCTAGAATATTCATCTCAGAAATTTGTAGAGGGTTCAGAAATGTGCACTTCATTTGGCAAGAGTCAGCTGGAGAGACAGTACCCAACATCTTTCCTCTGGGAGGGGCCAAAGGAGGGCAGGAGAGGACACCCTAGAAAATCAAAACACTGAAACTAAGTTGATGCTTGTGTTCCAAATACTTCCAGGACAACTCTCTCCTGGCAGCTGCTGACTTGCCAATCCATATCAGTCACATGGAGGTCAGTGACCACTGGGGGCATATCCTGGCCTACCTGCCAATCACCCTTGCAAATATTAGACAAGACCAGAGGATGCCTTTCAAAAACAATGCAGACACAGCGCAAACAGAAACTGGGAAACGCTTTTTATGGAAAGATGGCATTTAAAAGAGTAATTGCATGAAATGTCATATTTGACAGACAGGGCTTCACTTTTTCACCTGCCAGAGCTTTGAAGAGATTTCCAGAAATTATTTCGCTGACAGAGAGCCAACAGTGGTGCCAAAAATGTCTGGATCCTTAAATAAATGATTAATCTAAATAAACTGTAAATTATTTTTCAGTTGATGTTGTTACTATATGTTTTATGATTTTATGTATTTTCAGTTTCCAAAGACCAGACAGCTAAATCACTGGGGAAGATTTCAGAATTTCTGATTTTCTTATATGGAAAGATGAATTTCATATTATGTCTGTCCTAACTTATCGTGAAATAACTGAAAAAAAATAATGAATTTATTTTCACATTGGGAAAAAAAACAAGAAATGAGGTGAGTGAAAGAGGAGGAGGAGAGGTGCTCCAGGTGCCAGAGCAGAGTTCCCACCACAGTCCCTAGAGAGACCAAGGAGGAGCAGGTATTGTAGTGTGCCCCATGGAGGGGTCAATGATGGAACCTGTGGAGGGTACCATGCTGGTGTAGGTGGATGCGTCCTCAGCGAAACTGCGTCCCATGGGAAGGACATAGGCTAGAGCAGGGGAAAAGTCTGAAGATGAAGGAAGGGCAGAGAAAACCTCTTATAACCTGAAAACAACCTCCTCATTCCCCATCCCCCTGCACCACTCAAGGGAAGTAGGTAGAAGGGTTGGGAATGAGGGCCTGAAGTTGGTCTTGGGTAGAGGAGGGAGTAATTGAAAGCTGTTTTAGGTTTTGTCTTTCTTTCTCACCATCTAAATCTAATTAATTTGCAATAAATTAAATTAATTACCCCCAAGCTGAGTCTGTTTTACCCACAATGAGAACTGGTCAGTGATCTCCTCTTTATCTCTAACCACAAGCTTTTCCACCTTAAACTCTCTTCCTGCTCTGCTGAGCAGGAGGAATAAGAAAGCAGCTGGGTGGGCAGCCCCTCCTCTTCCCCTCAGGAGGAAGTTGTAACTGCAGTGAGGTCTCCCCTCAGTCTCCTCTGCTCCAGGCTGAAAAAACCGAGTGCCCTCAGCTGCTCCTCATACAGCTTCACCTCCAGACCCTTCACCATCCTCACTGCCCAAAACACAGTTCACAGGCAGAACACAGTTCCTACTTCTGTCATTTCTTTCCTCTGTTCCCTGTATTGGTACTGCCTCCAGCTACTTTCCTTTTTTTTCTGTTTTTTACCCCTCTGAAGGAATCATAAAGACCCTCTTCCCTTTCAAATTGTTTTAAAAATACCTTCAATAAATTAAATAATGGGAGCTACTAGTCAATAGGTAGCAATCAGCATCTGTAATACGAGATAAAAGCAAACTTATAGAATGCTTCTATAATTAGACTTCTATTCATGTACATAGTGTAGAAGAATCCAACTTCCTATAGGCAATAAAGCTGAGGCAGATCATTTGAAAGTTTGACCTTTGGAAAAATAGATCAATATTCTTACCTAGTTCAGAACTTGAATCACTTACTCATTTAAATGGATGTCTTAGAAATCCAGTGATTTTTCACTTTGTTGAACAGTGTGCAAATATTCCATATAAATCTTAGCGATCTCAGTTAATACCTTTTATTTTCATTGGAAATTGGCAGAGAAAACAAAGCAGTCTCAGTTAATCTAATTACAATGTGATTGAAAAATACATTTCTATTTTAAACCAGGATTAAGATATTTAATGTCATCAGCATAAAGTAACCTGAAATCTTTAAACTGGAGGATCAAAACACTTCCTTCAGCTTTCTTTCCAGCCATGAAATCATTAATGTTTGATTGAAATAACTGATATTTTCTAAAATGCAAAATATTAAACCCTTACATAATCTTCATATTTCTTTGATAATTTCTGAGTATGATTTTCCCACTAACAGATAATTTTGTGCCAGTCTTAAAAACAAAAAACCAAACCCAGTTCTTTGAATACCTCTGTATTTATTGAAAAAGCAAAATTCTCAGCTATATTTCAAAGGAGTCTTAAACCTACAGGAGGTAAGGGACTTGGCAGTTTTATTCTAAACAGGAATCCAGTTTCTTTTTTGGTATCACCAATGATGCTCAGGCCAAAAAGTGCTACACCTAAAGCCAGGTTTCAAATTCTCAAAGCCAAATGTCATCCAAATCTGTCTTTCATTACTAGACATCAACAAAAGAAGATTGAAATTGATACATATTTTACATGTGCAACTGCCTCCTTTTCCATTGCCCCTCCCCATAATTTATGGTCTTTTTGATTTGGTTTGTCCACTTTATCATAGTGTGTTGAAAAGTACTATAAGCTGTCCTAGCAAATACAAAATCTATTGACAGTCAGGATTTTGCTGAGGTCAGATTTTATCTTTTAAATAATGGAAATTACTAATTTTTTACCAAGGATGACTGTAAAATACATATAACATGTAAACATATGTTACCTAATTATATAGAAAATTATTACAATAATTTCTACCCAATTCATGCAAGCTTTTCCTCCATCTATTGTCTCCTCTGCTTGATATTCAGACAAACTTTTGCCAAAGAACACTGCCTAAAAGATAAAGACTTCATCATTACCTATACATTGAAATCATCAACATGGATTTAAGGTCATTAGCAAACAAACATAAATTCACAAGATCAAGAAAACACCACCATTCCATTAAAATCAGTCACTTCTCAGTAAGAGAAAGAAATAACATTAAGGTTACAAATTACTCTACTACAGGTCTAACTCTTGACTTATTTGAAACTCCATTGAAATATTATTGAAGGAAGTACTGCCAGTACCTTTGTTCAAAACAAGGATTAATTTGAGAAAAACAGAAGGGAATGAAGCTGAAACAGCCTCATGCTGTCGCATCAGAGTTTTCTTGGGAAGTCTCTTATTTAAATACTAACAAGACCATATGGTTTCAAGATCTTAGTAGAAAGGTTTCAGGCTAAATTTAACACAACACAGGAGATAAACTCACTAGTATTTTAGTCAGATCACATTAAAAACGTAAGAATATTATCTAGAAAACATATTGTAAGCCTACAGGCAATTCTTGTGTATCTTCACCTACTTGTTGCCTCTTTATTCCACTCACTGAGTAGGTTTCCTTAAAAAAGGGTAGTGAGCCTTCTCAGCTACCATGAAATTGTCAGTTTCCTTAACCTAAAACTGATATGACGTAAAAATCATGATAGGCTTCTATGCCTAAGTGTTAAATAGAAGTTAAGATTAGGGAAAAGAAAAAAAAAAAAAGAAAAAATTAAAGAAGAAATGAAGGAACTTTTAAAGAAATTGTGTATTTTGCCACTTCAAATCCTATACAACTTTAATAAGTGACATTTTACAAATCTTTGAGTTTGAAAATGCAAGCATGTTCCAAATTTACAAAGAAAAATCCAATAGATTGATGTACAAATAGATTATATAAGATAGAGACAGAGGGAATTTTTGGTAATGAAATTTAAAAAGCAAAAATGACCAAACACTCATGCTTTAAAATCACAGTCTAGCTACTGATGGAGTTTGAATTGTTCACAGCGGGAATATAATATGATAATATATTTATCATATATAGGTGTGGTCACATATATATTACAGTCTCTTAAGTAGAGTTTTCTACTTTGGAGAGGCAGAGACTGAATTTGGTCTTCCTAATTCAGAGTAGTATAAAAAAATTTTATCCAAAGTAATTTCAAAATGGAGTTATTGTAATCATTACAGTATCTATATATCTTCTATTAATTCTTTTTTTCTCCACACTTGCAGAGAAAAGCTAATATTCCACATATTAGAGTGGCAAGTAGTTTGAAATTGAAAACAGCAGATATTTTACTTCCCTTTTTTTCAGAGGCTCTCATAGCAGCTTCAAACAAACAACCAGCTAATGCAATTGTTGATGTCAGAGAGGTGAGGAAACTTAATATTCTGATGTACTTGAATTTGAATAGGATAAATTACTCTGCAAGCCTTAATAAAATCATTGTCACTCTTTGAAGTTTAGAGATTAGAGACTCTAAGCTGTACAGAATCAAAGAATATTTTAGTGCCAGCTCCAGCAGCAAATTCTGCTCTAAATTTCAACTATGTGGTCACTAAAACAAGTTATATAAGATCAGTTAGGTGGTCAAATATAACATGATACTCCCTTTTTTCCAAGATATTTCCTTCATAATCAAGCAAATTACAATTTAAAGTTACAAATTACTTTCCACTTAAGTGATCAGATATTAAACTGAAGACTAATTGGCATTAATGATCTACAAGGTCTGTCTCTTGCCATGGACATACTGTAAGGGTTAATTCAGTTATTATTCCATTATTCCTTATTTTCCAATGATTTCATCTTTGCTTTCATAACCATACAACTTAAATCGTTACACTCACCCACAAAACACAAAATTTTCTAGTATTTACACCTTTTTTATTAGTTGGGCAATAGAGTTCTGAGTTCAGCTAACTTGACTGGAGACAAGATTCTTGGGCCTTTGTGACCAGAGTGTGGCACCCCTTGGCTTTGTATGCTATTCCTCTTTTCACATAAAGAGTTACATATTATATCATTGTTCTGGAATGTTGGCAAAAGACCTTCCAAGGAGAAGTAGCAAAGTTAGTACAGCAATTTTCCTCAAGCTATAAAACAAAATCAAGTTTTTTGGAGATCTTTGTTTTAAAAAAATAAACATAGATCATGTAACAGCTTTTAGGGTAGAATACAAGATTTAGTTATCTGGCAATAAGATTTTCCTAGTAGGAATCTCAAGAGAAAATGGAGTTCATAAACTCCATTATCAAAGCCATACCAAATAAACAAAGGGAAACATTAAATCACATAAAGATAATCACTTTTAGGTTTTGTTATTACAAAGTTGATGTGCCACAGCATGTGGTAAAAAAGTTATTAAGATTTATATGTTTATTCTGTGAAAAAATAAAGGCCCATTATAAGAAAGCCCGAATAAAGTAGTAATGCCTTTACCTCAATTTTAGAAGTTACTTAATTTTTAATATCCTCATTCTGATGCTGAACAAGAGCCCCATACAATCTATCCTTTCTGCTATACAGAGAGGTTCCTACATTGCTGCCCACCTGCTATTGATTTCTGAAGCATTGAGTATGGACAATACTTCCACTTATTTATTTGGTTCTGTGTTAGTTTCATTTAATATTTATTACTTCGTTAGGCTTTTAGTGTCATTATTTTCTACTGACCCCCGTGTTTCTTGAAGGCATCTTGATTTTCTGGCATTAAAAATATCTCCATTCATCAGTCATCCTGAAGTCTTCATATGGGCCAAATATACATCTAACTCTCTAACTGCCACAGGGAGATATAAATTCAATTAATCATAAAAAATAATTGGTGATTTCTACATTAAACAGTATATTTATCTGTTTAATATTTTCTGGCCATAGTAGACAAAGAAAATTTAGAAGTTATAGATGTCAAAGGATGGGGAAAGGACATGTGCTTTTTCTTCAAGGAATAAACCACTGTGAGTTTTACTTATTATTAATATATCAAAAAGCTTAAGGTATTTTAGAAACACATTTCTCACTGTAGCAGAGATGTTCTAAAATATTGTTCCTAATGTTTCTTTCCGCAAAAGAAATTGATTAACAGTTGTGGTAAAAATAGAACACGGAAACAAGGGTGATCTAATTATGAGATATCCATAAAATCCAGGGCAGGAAAATAACTGGGACAGAAAATATGAAAAATGTGCTATTACCACATTACTTCTATAGAAATACATAAAAATTAACACCCTCTTATGTGCAAATTCCCCTCTTATTATCAATGATAGTTTCTTTTCATACAAAAGACTAAAATCGTGGGAAGAGTCTCCTTTTATTAATTCCAGGATTTTTATCTGTAATATAAGTCATTTGTAACCAGCTCCTTGTAAATTACTGGGATGTAGTTAAATTAATTAGTAGATTGGCACATTAACCAGGAGATCCATCAACATCATTGCCTTTAGCCATTTTTGTCTTCAGAATATCTGCTAAAAAAATATACATTTGAGAATACGTTTACCTTGAACACAAGCAGCTGTTGCTATTCTCTAAGAAATGCTGCAATGACAGAAAAATGAAAATGTAACTAGAAGAAATGGTATTAGAACATGAAAACATGAAATCATCCTGAGCAATATCTTTCAAAAATCTAGGACGTGGCATTAAAGTTAGTAGCTAATTGTATCTTTAGTTTCTTACAGTTATTTTTTGTATAAAATACAATTTTACATATTTGCATTAAGCAGGTGTTGCTTCTTGAGACCTCAAAAGCTCTTGATGGATCTGGAAGTCATGGACACCATCAAACACTGTACACAATTTATACGACTGAATAGTCACAATAAAATCTTACAGCTTAGGAGCCAAAGACAAATCCATAGATACCAACTATCCTTACCAAAAATGCCTTCAGTGTTCATTACTCACATACTTAGGGACATTGAAGAAACAGTTGATTAGCCATGAAAATGGGCCTAAAAATTTATTATCTACCAACAAGAAAAGAAGTTTTATACATTTAATGTAGCTAGGACCTAACAGGCAGTACTTAACTGTTCTGTGCACAGATAACTTTGTCTACTGCTTATCTTATAGGTGAAATTTTAAAATAAGGTTTTCATGTTTTGCCCCCAATTTCCTTGTCAGTATGTTTTTTGGTATTGATACCAGGAATAGCAAACAAGAAGAAATACACCAAAAGACAGTTTTGGCTAGAATATTCCCCACCACAAACAGCATTTATTTCTTAAATTTTAAGATGTCAGACCCCAATAGGGCCTCAAATGTTACCATAAGATTCCTGTTGTGTATTGCTCAAAATGGATCCCTAATAGTTCTTTCTACAGCAGGGATTCTTTATTTGTCATATATATCCTACTATCCTGATTTAAAAAAAATTATTATATCTTATCAAAGATATGGCAGTCTAACAGATAATTCTAAACATTATACTTAGTATAAAAGCAGTTTTTCTCAGGTTCTGTGGTTTTCATAATTTTTTTTCTTAAAACTTCACATATACAAGCCATTTTAACAGATAAGATCCATCTGTGTATGCTCTACTTCCTTGACTGACACATCAAGATATGACATAAGATAAATCATTGCATCAATCTTTTCAGGATAGTATTGTATGACTTAATGCAGTATGACATGACTATTAAGAACCAGGTGCAGCGTTTCATAATACCACAAGTCAGTCTGAGGTACAAAAAAAGACAGATCACCTTCAACTATGATCAGAGAACTATTCCTTAAGAATTAATTAGCCCCAGTCTGTTGAAAAGGTTATGAAGCAGGAACCTTTGAAGATATAATTGCATGTGCAAATGTGCAACTAAGCTGCTGCTGTGAAGTAATAAAATGTTCCACAAAGTTTCTTTTTCTTTACAATTAATTTGAACGATGAATTCAAAAATGTTGCACATAAATAACAATTTATTTCTAACATACGCACTGGCACTCACCTAATGAAACTCTGTTAACCACAGAATCACAGAATCATTAGGGTTGGAAAACACCTCCAAGATAATCGATTCCAACATTTGACTGATCACCACCTTGTCAACCAGACCATGGCACTGAGTGCCATGCCCAGCTCTTGCCTGAACACCTCCAAGGATGGTGACTCCTCCACTTCCTTAGGCACCTGAGGTGCTCATCAGCATTTTCCATGATGAAATTCTTCCTGATGAAGTATTTCTGAAGAATAATGAAATTTGAAATTTTAAAATAAATATGCCAGTTCCATGCCCACTGTCCATGTTGTTTGAGCTCATAGCATTAATACCCCAGGTGACCAGTGAATCACTCAGAGAACAGCCTGAAGATATCTTGGAAAAAAATTGCCCCATTTAATGACAAAGCAAATGCTCTGAAAACAAAAATAAAAAGGAAAGGAAAGGAAAAGGAGGAAAAACCCCTGATTACTCCAGTTTAATTTAGGGAGGGGTGCTCAGCTGGTAGGAAGAGCTACACAAATGATGGTAAAGAAACAAAAGTGTTTGTTTCAGGTAATCATGAAAACGATGGAAGATTTCCCTGAAAATTTTCTGTGCAGAGGCAGCCAAGCTGTAATTCAGATGACTTACCAGCTATGCAGATTGAGGCCCAAACTAATCCTGCTCCGAGTTCAACAGCAAGGAACATGCACTAAAAAGCAAATCTGTACAAAAATGTTTGCCTTGCACAGGAGGAAGCCTTCCAGCTGACACATGTCTATGTCTGTTCAACATTTTTCCCTTAGTGATTTCTCCAGAAAATCAAGTGTTTCCAGGGCCTCACTCTGTACAGGGCTTGTTTCTGTCATCAGTGATTTATAGCATAAGACACAGGTTAGGAGGATGGGCAAAATAGGAAATTAAAGAGTTGGGGGAAATGTGTTAAGATAACAGAAGGGTAAACAAGAAAAAGAAACTGCAAATAGAGTTTGGGATGCAAAAAATGTTTGGGATTTTAGCTCCCCATAATTGCTATGCTGGAAGAGGGAAGTAGATGCAGCATAGAGATGTGGAAATTTGCAGACTAAATGAACTCCTGTTTCAATTTCTTTATCCTCTGGATATCCCTAATAAAGAAATAAAATAATAAATGTTGGGTTCCATTGGTAATTAAAATCCCTAGGAAATTGAAAGTAAAATCAAACACTTTACGATCCTAATCCAGTTAGAGATGACTGTTAAATAGCCTCCCTGCAGCTCCCTTATGCTCTGCTGAGTCACACAACCCTCCTGTCCTGCTCAGAGTTGAGGCTGCACCTACTCCTACCTTTTGGCCTGTCAAAATGACACCTTCCATCCCTTGAGCTATTTTCTTCTTGTCTTCCCCAAGTCCACGGAACATGAAACTGAATTTTACCTGCTCTTTTGGGAAGATTTGAGTGAGCTCTGGCTGACATCAAGCAGCAGTGGAAGTGAGTGACTGCAGTGAGTGTGCGATTTATCTGATAATGATAACTGTCTGAGATTGCTAACCCACAAATTTTGAAGGCATAGGGAATGAATACTTCCATCAAAATGTGTCATGCAAAATTCACAAACAACTGACATTGAGTGCTACCCAAATTTATTTAAAAGATTACAAAGGACATAAATTTAAACAACTCTGACCAATTATGATTGACAAAGAAAAAGAAAATTGCTTTCAACACCTATTTTCCTCTGTTTTCTGTAGTTCCAGACAAACCATTCATTTCTCCTCAGTGATTCTGGAAACTGCATATGCATAAAATATTTAAACAGAATGTTGTTGCCTATTCTCCTTTAATACCAATTTAAAAATTGAGTAAGTTAATAACTGGATTTATTTTTTATTTCACTGCAATTAGAAAGTCCATAAAGGAATGAGACTGTGGGATTTGATAACTGAGAAGTTATACTAGCAGGCTTTCTGATCTATGTATTCTTGTCAGCCTGCTTGCAAGAATGCAAGAGAGAATTAATGAAAACATGACATTAGAAAATAACCAGTGAAGATTTCTCTCAGTAGCTCAGTTAAGACTGAGAACAGCAGGAGAATAAATTTGAGAGAAACTTAACTGGCAAATATGAAGCTCAGTGTTCAGACAAAAGCCCACAGATAATAAGATTACTCCTGAAAGGTTGATGCCAGATTACTGGAACATGGCAAATAAAATACTAAAATTTAATGCTTTCTTTGCCTGGCATGTGCAGATCATATTTTCAAAAAAACCCCAGCAAAACCAAACCAAACCAAACCAAACCAAACCAAACCAAACCAAACCAAACCAAACGCACCAAATCCACAGCAACATCCAAATCAAACTATCAAAAACCCCAAAAATGTGTAAACTTGCAGCATTTCTAAAAATAATAGGCA
Source organism: Gymnorhina tibicen (assembly GCA_013399875.1). NCBI lineage: Eukaryota > Metazoa > Chordata > Aves > Passeriformes > Artamidae > Gymnorhina > Gymnorhina tibicen. The sequence continues at coordinate 11,161 of VXAZ01001997.1, read as the reverse complement.
ACATGGTCCCAAGATAATTGAATCTACAACCCAACTGTAGAACAACATTCAAAATACTTTTATGAGAGGATATAAAAAGGAGGTTTAAAATTTACCAATTGTTTTAACCCTTCATTTTATTTTTCTATATATTAATTATATCTTAAAACAAGAGCTTTTACTTTCTCCCCTGCTTTGGAAACAGAAAAAAGAAGTGGTATTTTAAAGCTATAAAATCATGCTAAGATGAGGATTCTTTGCATACCATCTTGGTTTTGACAAGTTGCTAGATTTAAATCCGGCTTTCAAATGCAATCCTGGTTAAAGCTGGAAAGAATTGGTACAATGCTTGTATTGGATAAGAGTTTCCACAGCTACTGATGGCAATAGATGGGAATTTCAATGAACCAGTGCTACAAGACTTGTGAGGTAATGGCTACACTAAGTGAGCCAATTTAAGCTCACTGCTGCTGAACTCCTTTTTTATCTCCCTCAACACCACAGTTCCAGAATGTGCTTTTAAGTGTTAGAATGCTCATACACCAAATCATTACTGCTGATGGCAAATGAAGACTGCTCTAATCACATTTTATATGTGGTTAGAGTGGTGTTCTTTTCATTTGCCATCAGCAGTAGTTAAAATAAGACTCTAGATAAAGGTATGTGTGAAAGGTATCAAACAAATTACAAAATATATAGTACTTAACAGACTGGGTTCACAATTGATGCTGGCATTGGAAGCTTGTTAACATCAGGCACACATATAAAAATATTTAGATTTGAAATTACACACTTTCTGTTTGTGGTGGAAAAAGAACCCATATAAAAAATAGATTCAACAGCTGTTTCCAGTTCTGGACCCTTCACTTCAAGAAAGACATTGAGGTGTTGGAGTCACTGCAGAGAAGGACAACAGGGCTGATGAAATCCTATGAGGAGCAGCTGAGGGATCTGAGGGTGTTTATCCTGGAGAAAAGGAGGCTCAGGGGAGACCCTGTCACTCGAACAATCTGAAAGGAGAGTGGATCCAGGTGGGGGTCGGTCTCTGCTCCCAGGCAACCAGCAATAGGACAAGAGGATGCAGCCTCTGTTTGAACCAGTAGAGATTCACGTTGGACATCAGGAGAAATTTCTTCATGGAAAGGGTTGTAAGGCATTGGAACAGGCTGCCCAGGGAGGTGGTGAAGTCACCATCTGTGGAGGTGTTCAAGAAATGACTGGATGTGGCACTTGGTGCTGTGGTTTAGTCGACATGGTGGTGACCAGTCATAGGTTGGACTTGATCTCAGAGGTCTTTTCCAACCTAAATGATTCTGTTGCCAATGGATGGTTTCCCCAGGGCTTGCAAAAAAGTGGATTTTGTGATGTGAATGCAGATGAAAGTTTTCAGCTTGATGCTGGCACACAAACATGAGCCAGTCAGCACATGTCAGCTGCAGTGGTGGCAACAAAAGAAGCACAACCCACATGACAAAGTTTTTATTCTTATTTACTAACACAATGACTGCAGCTATTCATCAGAGCCCTAATAAGGAAGCAATTATCCAAACCAGATATTTCTGAGGGAATCCAATATGATTAGAACTACACAGCAATTTTGTGTGACCATAACAAGAAAACTATCAGCATTTGAATACTAGACACAGACAAAGCATTTCATAGTAGTACATTATTTGTACAAAAGAAACAAATAATCAAACAAAACAAAGAACCCTGTATATCTCACTAAGTAATTCTTTACATAGATGTAAAGAATAATTAGTTTTGTAGTTTTGGAAGGGATTTCTGGAAGTCACCTCATGCATCCTCCTGCTCGAAGTTTAGCTTAAACTAAACAAAACTTAGGTTGTCTTGATTGGGGCTAATAAATTCAGAAAACTCCAAGAATGGATACACTCCAACACTCTCCAAACACTCTGTTACGGTGCTTAGTGATGCTTTTATAGGATGTTGATACCTTTGGGTTTCTCTTGCACCCACTTGTGATAGTTGCACTATATCCTCTCACTGTTCACCTCTAAGAAGAATCTGATACCACCTCCTCTACCCAACTATTAGATACTGAAAGGCTGCAAACTAAGTCTGCCCTCAAGCCTTCTCTTCTTCAGGCCAACAAAAAAAGCCCAGGTCTAGCTTTAGTAACCTTGAGGAATTAAATACAGACTCTGAGCATCTCTGACAGTTCCAAATATGTCCAACCTTGAAAGGTTTCTAAAACATCTGCTCAAATGCCTATTCCTTTCACATATAAAGTAAAAAGTGTTTTAAAATACCTTATGGAAAAACCAAAGTTCTATAGGAAAGATCAAAACCCTATACATCAATACAACGTCTGAAAAGTGTAGAAAATAACCGGAATAAATTTTCACTCTTCCTGCAAAATATTTTTTTCCTCTGCTTTGCTATGTGTGTTGCCCAAATAGCAGGCGAAACAGACATCTCTCTACATTACAGAGAAAAAAAAATAAATCAACCCCAGTTACTTTTTAGAGAGAGTCTATTTACACTTTTCTCAAGTCTCATCTTCAAACCCTATCAGAAGTAGAACAAAGATTACCAACTTGATTTTTCTCTTTTTTAAGTAGCAATAAAAAAAGGAGTGCAATCTTCTCTACCTCTTATGTCCAGGCATGGCTAATTTCTATTCAGAAGCACATCAGCCAAGTTATTTTTGCTCTTAAGTTCAATTATTCTTTTCTGGTACCTGAAAATAAACAGTAGTCTACCTGAAATATGAGATTAATAAACATAAATTTGTTTCAAAAACCTTGGTCATGGGAAAGAAGACTTTCAGAATTACTGCTATGTTTTCAACTGGTACAGGGTTCATTAAGGAAGCTTTACTAAATAATCCTTTATTTTTCTATAAAGTTACTCCATACAATCTTAACAGTTTTCAGAACTGGGCACTATTTTGTATAGGTGGCACAAGGAAAAATCCATATATTACTAAAGAAAGTGTTCTATTCTTTCATAAGATATCTTTTTAAATATACTAACTTTCTGTAGCAAAGTTGCTGGATGTCTTCAAACAGCTGTTAAAGAAAATGAAAAACATATTCCTATATCTAAAATACTGAAATATACAGTGCTGCCTTAAAACCACTGCTATGATCTTAAAAATATTTCTGATGGTGACTGACTGGGGTAAGGTCAGACATTAATATCAGAACTAAATAAAATGGAAACCTGTAATTTATTATGCTTTTATGAGTAGGCCATCATAATTTAATAGGACCAATCCTATCCAAAATTTTCATGTAATGCGTAAAAATGTAATTGTTTTGATGAATGTTCTCAAGGTATCCATAAGTGTTACTGATTTTGCAGGAGGAATGATGAAAAAGTTATTTTTCTGAGTCATGCAAAGCAGCTTAATTTACACAAGAACATTTTCATTTCATTTGTTTAAGAATATTAGAATAAAGACAACTGCAAGAATTCAAGAAGTTCTCCTTGGTTATAAATTTAAGAGAAAGTCTAAAACTGGAAAAATTTTTCCATCTGTAATTTCAAGACATAATTAAAAAGTAAACAGGTCAGCTGAAATCAATGAGGGGAATGAAGTTGTTCAGCTGAAGTCAAACACAGCTATAAAAATTCTCTCAAAAGTGATAGTGAGGGGCAATAATATATCCAAATTCTATTTTGCACATATTTCACAAATTGTCTAAGAAAGTCACTAAGTCCCTTACAGCAGTAACCCTTGTTTGTTAATTAAAGCTCTAAGTCATTTTGCAGGATTGTTACCAAACACAACCCTGTAGAGGACTTGACAAGTGTGGATTGTAAACCCAAATGATTTATATTTACGAATCATCTTGTTTGAGAAAAACAGCTTCATATTTATTTATTGACGTTCTTTTTAATTTTTTGTTCATTAGTTTTCTTTATTCATTTCCTAAGTAACAAGTTCCACATGGGTCATTTGAAGTAGATATTTGTTTATGTCCTTATTCCATTAAACAAATGGTAAATATTTACCATTCTTGCTTTTCACCAGGTAATGCTTTGGATACACAAGAGTTATTGTATTCTAGTCTTGCAACTTAAACATTATCTCCCTGCTGTCACTGACTGTATTTAACTAACTGAGATTGTTTCAGAAAAATAATTGCTATTTCCAGCTATTAACTTCAGCTTCCAAATCCATTAATATAAAATCACATTGCTAGTCCCAAAGTCAAACCTTTCTGGTGTCCTTACAAAAGAGTTTGTACTTTAACCTGATACTGAATTATACTGTACTATTTAAGAGGATTACAAAACTGGTTCACATGTGTTCTCTTATGTATTAAATTCTCACCTAGATATTTTCAGCCTTTTTTTTTGTATTCAGCATCCACCTCAGAGAGTCACATCTCTCTTCCAATTTCTAATCCTTCTCCAGAAGCCTTTGCTTCTGCTTTTTGTTTATTTGTTTGTTTCCTTCAGTTTACATTAAGTTCCATCTTGGCAATGGCAGCTTTGTAAGGGGAAAGTTTTCTATTTTGCTGTTTATGGACCAGTTTAGGTAACAGCCTAAAATAATGGGAAAATTAGATTTAAAAAAATCCAAACCAAACAAAAGTACAAAGGCAGACACTTTTAAAAACTAGAAGCAAACAAGCAAACAATGCCACTAATCCCCTAAACTAGAAAAAGAGCATATTTGCATATAAATGTAAGTGACAGGAAGTACCAACCACCCTCAGGATGCAGATCATCGCTCATTCAATTTATGGCTATATAATCCTATGGTTATGAATCTACTTTTAATATGCCATTAGTATTTTTTCCTTATAGTTGAACTCCAATAATTGTTTTATTTAGATATAATTCTTTACATATTTTTTCATGCAATTATTTCCTTAGCTTGCATTACAAGTGGCCCCAAAATTGCATTTCCATTCTTCAAACTAAGAACATGAAAATGGTTTAGCACTTTTTTTCTAGTTCTCACATCTTCTTCGTATATACACATGTATATAAATTTGTTTTTCTGATTTAGGACATTATCTCCTCTATTCTTCACAAAAATATCTCCCCTCCAAAAATGGAGCTTTACCATGCATGCATGCCCTTGGTTTTTTTTTTTTTTGAAGGCACTTTCCATACAGTAATGGTAACAATGTGGTATAAATTCAGTTACAGTGCTCCTGGAAAACACTGTTCTGTTTGTGGAGGAGAAAAGGTCATCTTGATTCATCTTCCACTAGGAAATTAAACACATACTTTTAGAACAATAATAATAAAAAAGAGTTGTGAAGTTGCCCTTATCTTTTGAGCTGAAATCATAACAATTATTATTAGCCACCCTAGAATTAGAATTGCTCTTCAGTCCTGAAGTGAGCTTCCATTAGGTTTTTTCCATTTTTCATGTACCTGTAAGATGTTATCTAGATAATAATACTTGGATGTACATACAGCTTCCTCCTCAAGGTTTATTATCAAAAATATGTAAAATGTAAATCATTACAGTTTTAACTCCTTAGAAAGTACTTATTGAAAATTGGAATTATTCATGAGCACTTTACATAGACATATTCAAAAATAATTAAAATTCCTCAGGAAATGGGGTAAAATGGCCTTAATGGGGCCACTTGAATTTGTAAATATTCCATCATGTAGTTTTTCTGGTCAAAAGACCAAACACAATAGATATCCAAAATAGCATTAATCTGTATATTAAACTCATCAAAGTTAGAAGCTCTGTCTTCACTCAAACATTTTGCTCCTGTCTTTGCAAGTGTCTGCAAGTAGAAATGTGTGCCGAGCGAGATACTTTTATTTGCCATGGCACAAATTTTACATTTGCTTTTATCAAGATCTGGGTGTGTGCGTTTGTGTGCATTCCTGCTTGATCTAAAAAAAAGCCTTGAAAAATTAACAAGAACAATTCTCCATTATTACACACATTGATGAAAAGCCTTAATCGAGAGTGGAGTCTTGCCCAACACTAGATTTCTGGGTTTAAGAACAGAAAACTTATAAAACAAAGATGAAAACTCTGATGCTCTTTCTTAATCCTTCAACACAAGATATTGCTTACAGGAATGCATATGCTGCTCCCACCACAGTGGTCATCAGAGGCTGTTATCAACTGTGTTTTATAAACCAAAATTACTTTGTCTCTAACTTTTATATGAAGAGCTGTAAAATAATACATTGCTGAGAAATAGCTGAGAAAATAGAAAACTCATAATTTCATTTTCATATTAGTGTAGCAATTATAAATCTTACAATATTTAAATTTAAAAGGACGTTTTATCTCTGTAATAGATAATAATGATATAAGCCATAAGAAATACAATTTTAGCAAAATATGAGGTGATAAACAAACATTTGATGATGTCTGTTGCATGAAATGTTAACCTTCAATAAAAAACCATTTAGGCTTCTCCAGCATTTTGCTACATACAGCAAAAATTTTAAGTCCTCTTAACTTCTTCATTAATTTAAAAAAATCAAAAGTTAGAAACTAGGCCCCTTCTCTACAATAAAAGCAGTTTAAATATGCATATAAAGGATAGAAAAAATGTTTAACAGCTTCAAAATTTTTCAAAATATTGGAAACCCTAAAGAAAATACAACCTTTTTCTTTTTTGCTTAGTAAGTTTAAATAACTTTAATCCTAAACTTGAAGCTTCTGTGATATGTTGGATACATCTAGGCTCATATCTGTTTCAGGAGATAAATTACGTGCCTCTTTAAACATTTTTCTCCAGATATTAACAGCTGAATTTCTTGAAAAGGTCATTTAAAAATCCAAGGGTGCTTCTGCCAGGCACAATCTTATTAGGAAGAATCAGCACTTAAAAATTAATTATTCTAAATCATAAGATAATGTCATCTTTTTTTTCATTAAGAGAGAGAAATAGCTGAACTATTTTATGAAGGATTATTTCTTCTGATTTTATTAGTGGTTTTGTAATCCTTCAAAGTTTGCTTTCCTGGAAATAGAATTTGGTTCATCATTTTGCATTTTTCTGGGAAGTTTTAGATATTGACCTCTGTCAGAGAGAGACCAGACAAGATGATTCACTAGTCTGATCTAATGTAGGAACCATTGTTTATGTTCTTGGTGTTACTGATAGACATTAAAGTTTGTTAAAGGATGGGGAAAGCATAGAGAAGGAAAAAAAAAAGAGGATTGCAGCTGGCTTACATGTCTGAAGCCAATAAACTAACAACAGAACTAAATATCAGAGGGCAAGATAATTATGGCGTACTTCTTGCAGTTACAGAAAATCATAAGCAGGAAGATCAGACCAAAAGGAGGTCACTCGAGTATTCCAAAATCCAAGGCTAAATTATTAGCTGTGAAACTAAACCAGAAGGGAACAAAGCAGTTTAGATTAAAAACAAGCAATTAAAAAACCTTCCACAAAGGTTGCCTTTGTTCAAGAGCTGTTTACCCAATGAGTGTGAACAGTGAAGGAACCATGGAAACCAAGTTGCAGAGTGTGGAATAACTTTAGAGCCTTTAGTATTAGTATGCTACACTCTTAAAATATTAAAATGTGAATGAGAAAGTGATGTTAGCACCTAATATCATTCACATAATTGTATTTGTTAATGATGTTTAATGTTAATATCTGCTACTTGGAAGAGAGTGAAATAATTTGCGAGTTAGAATCATAATGTATCCATAGAAACCAAACATCCCAAGCCATCCCAATCACTCTTCTGGTGTCAATACAATTGCAGAACTATAAGAAAGACATGTAGAAGATTTGCCTGGATTCTCAGAATGTATTTGATGCTATGTCACAGCATATCCTATGGGGAAATTAAGTCAAATTGGTTTGAAGAGGAATACAATTAAATGAATCAAAATCTGTCTGTCTAACTCAGGAGAGGGTAATTATAAATAGTACTTCCATCTAGATGAGAAAATAATGTCCAGCACTCTTCCCTGCAGATGCCCTTGGGGTCTTACTATATCCAGTATCTTTATTCTGAAAATTTATAAATACAGGGATTAATGGCTGAGTTCACAACTACTGAGCACCTATCCCCTCACTGGAGAAGTCCCATACTATTATTAAAACCTTGACAATGCCATCTGTATCCACACTGCAGGTCCTGGGGCAATAATCCTGGAATGCCTCTCTAAGGATGCAGTGCAGATGACAGGAATCTGCTGACTCATATACCTTGTTAGAGGCCAAGTGGGTTCTTGCCTGCCCTGCACCACATTAACTCTGTGACAAAAAATTACTTTACCCAGGTCGTGACAACCTTGAAAATGCACAAGGAACTTCCCTTCCTGAACTGGAAAAATTAGACAATTCATGGCATGATCCAGCCAGCAACCACTGTCATTATCCGGTGTCAGGCTGTGGCGGTCCCAGGGCTGAGCTGGGGTCCACAGGCACCCCCTGGCCGGGTCCCTGTTGTCCAGCTTGTCTGATCCCCAGCCCTGCCACTGGGCACATCAGGGCTGTGAAGCATCTTTCACCCCTGTCCTGGGGAGAAGAAAAGAATCAGGCAGCAACTGGAAAACATATAAAAAAGAATTTTAAATGGACTCCATGTATAAGACACCTATATCCTTCTCCATGTGGCAAAGAACAGGAATCCCCACCATGAGCCTCTGGGTCCTGCTGGCAAAAACATCTTATCGTCTTGCCAACACGTCTTATTTTCCACTCCCTCTTTGCTTCTTGAGGAAAATTAAATCCAACCTGCAGCTGATTCCTCTACATAAAAAGTTTCACACGTGTTAAGCAGGTGGAAGCACTTAAATCTTCAGTAATAAGACAAATGTTTCTCTTTGCAGATAATGTATCAACATGATTATCACAAGCTAGGCAATGACAATTAAATGTGCACAGGAAGGACAGCAAATCCTACTGGTCCGTTCTAATGACAAGATTTTAAAACTTCTTGTGGAATTTTTAAACAAGTTACATACAATGGCATGCAAAATTTAACAGTTATTCAAGTTTGTCTAAAAAGTAATTCTATATTTTCTACATGTCCTGATTTACTTTTTTTTTCCCCCAAACAAATTAGGTTATCGATTAAATTTCACCTTAAATGCAAAGCATGATTACAACAGAATATTCCTTCATGGTGAATTTGCAGATTTATAAGCACTTGAAGGGTCTAGCTGTGAATTTGTTTGGAATAAAAATAACATGCTTTCTTTGCAAAATAGCTCATATCTTTTCCAATCTGAATCTAAGCTTTGTTTCATGTTCTGCACTATTTCTCCATTCCAACTAACTTCCAACATCCAAATTGCTGTCATTCTAAGTTTCTGTAAACTGTATATAACAGGAGATAAACCTATTGTCTACACACATTTATCATAAGAAAAGTATCTTAGTTCTTTTTAAAACAGAAAAGTTTATTTGATCTAATAGGGAGTTTTGGCCACATGAGACCAGCTTTGCTTTGTCCACAATGAGTATCCAAAGGATTCTTGCTGAGGGTCTCACAGCAGGGTACAAGAGAAGAACAGTTTTTCTAAAATTTTGTGTAGTGTATCTATATTTACTTTCTGTATTAGCAATATTCACTGACTGTTTTGTACTTAGGTAGGAAATTATGTAAATTTACATGCTCCGAGCATTAGACAAAAGATTATTATACCACTAAAATATAAATCTAATGCCTTAAATGTCTTACAGCACTATCTTCCCATTATAGATCTCTATAATATTTTATTTACATTCTACCATTGCTCCTCATTTTAATTATATATATTCAGCTTTAGAGAAGCACAATTTCTTTTTTTTCTTCTTTCCCTTAGGATGTATTTAATTAGTTTAATTCAAACTCATGCCCTTCTGGCATCATCATTAACACAGAGTTAGTATAATTAGCATTTTAATATACAAAAGATAATCCTGTACAAATCGGGGTTTTTTTACACTACTCCTTCCTTTTTAACAATAAACCTATAAACCTATTTTTATGTTCCACATTTTTTCTCCTTTTTTTTTCCTTACAAAAATAACTGAGCAGAGACAAGAACACAGAAATTATAATTGAATATTCTTTCACTTATCAACTCATTTTGACCTTGCTGCCCTCACTACTTCACAGGGTTTTATAGTGTGTTCAGTAGCAGCTATCAAAGGGGTTGACTGAAGCATCTATTTGTGGTTGAGCCACTCCAGGTCTCCTAAAGGACTCTTATGGATTTGAGTTCTCAGATTAAAAATTATCATCATACTTTAAAAATTTACGTAGTTTCAAAGGCAGTGATTGCAAAAAACTGGATGGAAAAATATTAGCTAAGAAAATGAAATTGCTATAAGTTCAGAAAAATAACAATATTACTAACATTTTAGTTAAATTCAATTTTTTGTGAAAACAGTATTTTTACTGTGAAAATAGTCCATAGAAGTGTTGAATAGTCTGAAAACTTAGATTTTTCAAAAATATTAGTATACTGTTACACCTGTTCTTCCACCTCCAAATCTACATATTGCAAATATTCAAAATGAATGTAGTACTTAATTTTTTAGCAGTCTTACCTCCTAATCCACAGATCTCACCAAAAATTTATGAAAAAAATTAATAAAAACCCTTTGAAATAAAATGAGAAGTCAGAGCAAGTATAGTTTCATCAAGTCTCTATAAGCATAATCTTTCCAACAAGTGTCTACAGAAGAAAAAAAGAAGACAAAAAATTCAAACAGAATTTCTATCTTGAAACTGTGACCCCAACGTTGACAGATTTCTGAAGGATATAAATGTTTTACAGTTAATATAAAATTTTACATGGAAGCTCAAAGCCTTAAAATTGACAGCAAATTTTACAGAGAAATTGCCAGCAAAATTATGTCACTTAAATAGGACAATCTATTATTCAGGATGAGCTGTGACCTTTCATAAATGAGTTAAGTGGGAAGTCCAGTTCCCAGCAGATAAGCAATCAAAGAAAGAAAAAAAAATGACCACCAGAGTTATAAATACACTGATCATATCTTTTGTTGAGTGAATATATTAGAAAATAGCAAGTATATTGGAGAGCTTGTAGCAATCTGTATTTCAGAAACTTAAAACACCATTTTATGTGTCTAGATGATACTATATCTCTTTTTTTTTTATGCTTTTTTGTTTGGTTTTTTTAAGGTTGTTTTATATATGTGTTTTGTTTCATGAAGGGATGAGTTGAAGGAATCGCTTTCAGGACAGGTTAATTTTTTAGTTCTGCTATGCTTTTCCTTCTTTTTTTTTTTTT
>VXAZ01001996.1:206320-236984 GCA_013399875.1 Gymnorhina tibicen | reverse complement strand
AAAAAAAAAAAAAAAAAAAAGGAAAAATAAGGAAAAAAAGAAGAAAAAATAAGGAAAAAAAGAAGAAAAAGGGATAAAAAAGATCGCAACACCAGTATCGAAACAAGCAGGAGCAACTGTGAGGCAGCAAATAATATCCCAACAAATTTGGATCGCCTGGTGTTTTACACAATGTGCATTATGTCTCCTCCAAAGGCAGGAAACTGTCTCCAGCAGCAAAATGAGCCCGCAGCAGAGCTGTGGATTGTGCTACCTGCAGAGCACAGCTATAGCCATTATCCTCCGAGCCCAGAGGGGCAAACAGTGCCCAGTCCGAGGAATAAGCAAGGACAAAAAACTGTACAAGAGAAAAAAAACCTTTTTTTTAGCTCTCTGTGCGACTGTGTGTTGAGACCAGCCTCACTGCAAGAAAAACATACGGCTGGGGAAAAAAAAAGATTGAATACTTTTGGAAAGATTCAGACAATTACGACCTCAAATGCGAAGCCTGGAAAGAGCAGTTTGAATGGGTTTGTTGCGAAACGAAGCTTAAATGAAGGTTTAAAAGAAGTTTGGTGATGGTTTGCACATAAAACAAGTGAAAAGAGTTTTTTTTGAAAGTGAAGGACCCATAAGCCTACTGCAAAAGAATGTTATGTTGGTGAAAGGGGACAATATACAGATACAAGAAGGAGAAAGGGACAGTAGTGAATTTGTGGCATTTAATTGCTGAAAAATATAGAAACGTTACCACTATTTTACAAATATGCGTATTGAGGATATTTCTGTGGACTTCTGAAATGCTGACTGGAGTGTAAATAACAAATGCGTGTAACTAAGAGTGTCCAACCTGCTCTTAGCTCTGCAAAGAAACACGTGAGCCATTAAAGATGGTCATTTGGCAAAGGAATAACTCAATACAACCTGGAATAAGGGTTCTAAATGAGGAGTTTGCCATACCACTTTTGAAAAACAAACCAGAATTTTAAACTCTTGGAGAGCTGAAAGTTCTTTGTAGCCATGAATGAAAGTTTCTTGTAGCCATGGATGGGTTAGAAGCTCCTCTGACCTTCACGAGATTTAATCTTTGAAATATACATCATTTTAGAACCAGGATATGGGACTTCTGCTTGCTCATGAATTATTCCAAAGTGCTCTACTTGAGCTCTGTTTGACAACTGCAAAACACCAAATTGATTTGACTGAGACAAAATTTGCCCTGTGTGACTTCTGTGATAAAGCTGAGGAGATCCTTACAGAAAGGTTTTGGTGCAGTCAACCAAAAGTAAAGCTGCAGTAAATAACTACTTTTTATGAGCTATGGCGTGACATGGCCAGGTTGTGTCCCCATCACATGTAGCAGAATTTGGAGCTCACAGGACCTGAGGTACACATCAGGTTTTAGCTGCAGCATTTCACAGTTCACCTCATCTGCTTGATTTTCAAATGCAATTTTATGTTTCTTTACTACAGCAGGTAACTATAGTTCTTAAAAGAAAAAAAAACAAAAAAGAAAAGAAAAATAGGCTTGAAAAACAAAAATATATGAGCTGTATGACTGCTGACATCACTCATCATTCACTGAAGTCAATAATTGCGCTTTCAGTGGGAACAATGTGAGGCCAGTACTTTGTGCTTTCAAAAGTGTTCTTCTTGACTATATGTCTTTTCCCTTTTAGTTTTTGTTTGTTTTTTTGTTTTTAAATTACCAGGTATTTAGCCATGTCCTCTGCAGGCTTTTTTTTTCCCCCTTCTACAAAAGTCAATACAGTAAAAGGACAGAGAAAATTGCACTGTATTCTAAAATATATTTTGTAGTGTTTACCTTAGCATGACAGCTGGGATTTTTAAGCTTAGCCAAAAAAAGAAGAAAGCAGAAGACTTTTTCCTTGCAACTATCAATTTTATGGAATAAATAAACTCTACAAAAAAATAATTTAAGCTACTAGAAAACAACCTTATTATATAACTCATCCTACAAGGGACCATTCATTTAACTGAAACGTTTTGATGTATTTTATGTAAATAAAATACACTGGGGTATTTTTTCTATATTTGCAATTAAACCTCATGCTCACAACAGCCACATGAGTAACCAGAAAAAAATTGCGGGGAATATATTGAATGGCATGAAGGCAATAATGTGTTCCTTTATTACAGGAGAATTTACTTCTTACCATCCCCACCTCCCCCCTCCAAAAAACAAAACCAAAAAACACAAAAAAAACCCACCCTAACACATGAACAAAGCAGCTGAAACAATATTAATTGGCTAACAGTGATATAAATGACTACAGAAGGTGACAGATTGTGTGGATTCCACTCCCCACTCCAGCACGTCCAGTACTTTTAAAAGCAGGACTCATCTGAGTATTTGAGAAGCTAAAAAGTGAAAATGAATAAATCAACACTTTTTATTAAGTACCAAGACAGCAATTTTCACTACTGGGATATTTCACTAGAAATTCTTCTCCTGGGAACTAAGGCAATATCTTCAGCAAACAAATATTGAAATAATATTGAGAGGTTTCTCTTGGTGATTGAGAAAAAAGTACACAGAAAAAAAATAATTGTTGAATACGTATGAAACCTCACCAAGGATTTCTTGGAGCTGTGATTTTTCCTTGGATTTTTTTGGAGATAAGCCATAAAACACAAAATCAGCGAAGATTTGTCAAGCAGGAGATGTGCTGGAATTCATCAACTAGACAAACACTTCACTGCATCACAGAGTACATGTGGGACCTCATCTGAGAACAGGTACACTTCAATGCTTTCATTCTCCTAAGCATATTTGCTTACAGGAAAAGATAACAGCACACCTCACCTGAGGCTGGCCTTGATCTAATTACCCTGATTGGAGGGAGTCAAAAGTGCCTCTAAAAAGCACAAAACCAGCTGAAAGTGATGTTAGAACCCAGTCCTGGCTGCCAGTGGGGGGTGACTTCAGGGTCACACTGATAGAAGTGTTTTCAGAAATTACTTTAAAAATTAGTGTTTTGATTGTCTTTCTAATAATGGCTTTTCAATTTTGGAAAGAAAAAAAAAAAAAAGCCCAGCAAAAATTACCTCATTGTTACCAAAATACTCCCTGTGTTTAACCATCCTCCCTGCTTTTCCTAGACACCAAACAGTAATATAATTCAAGGCATTTTAAGCTATTTCTGAACTTTAAATGTATTTAAATGATTAAATACACTGAGCAAAGTAATTTGCTAATGGTTGCCGCCCATATATTATTAAAAATACAGGTAGTTCTGCTATTTATTTAGGAGACCCTGCTGTGTTGTGTTCCGAGGCATTCCCTCACCATCTCCAGGAATATGACTGGTCACACTGTGGGAATTCAAGGACACTCGGACACCGATTTATCACTCCTTCTCTCTCCCAGAACATGTTCCAGTTCTGAGCTACTTGGTGTCAAATAATTTATTTCACGCCAGTACAGGTTTCCCTGGCCCTGGCCCCTCTCTCCTGCTGGTTTCCAGGAGCATTATCCCAACCATTCATGTGACACAGGTAGCTTCTTATCAGGCAAACGTGCCCTTGCAGTTTTGCCCTTCATAGTTAAAGAACATTTTGTGACTTAGAGAAAAATGCCCTTTGGTGGGAGTGGTGTAGTCCCTGGAGGCTGATGAGTTGGAAACGCTCGTGGAAACGCTCATGGAAATATCATTTCAAGGCCCACGTGCAGCACCACTCAGCTGGAGGACCCCAGCAGCCAGAAGGCATTTTAAGAGGCAACATTGAGGTATGTCATTGCTGCATGGTAGCAGGAGCACCTTGCCAAGGATGTACCTTCTCCAGGGTTCTCTTACCAAAAGTCCTCAGCTGTCTGAAAATCAACTTCTCATCCGAAACCTGCCGCAGTTTTATTATTTATGTGCTACTGACACACACTTTTGCACCACCTCGCTGTCATAGCTGGAAGTTCCATGTAGAGTGGTCCAGATTTAGTCTAAAAATAAATCTGTAAAATGAGTTAATAACAAAAAATAGCTACAAAAAAACATCGTGTCACAAGTGACGCACTAATCTCATAGTAGTGAAAAAAGTGATCTATTTCCCTACTGAAACTGATATTATATCCAAATACCTTTCATATCTAAGTCTCAATGCATTCTCTGTGATCTTAATCATGAGCTCTGGAGCATTTTTAAGCTCAGGCAGCCACAATTTGACCTCCAACTCCAACCACGTAATAGTGCCATGTAGTGGCATCTGTTGCACACCTACACCAATTTCAAGTTTGGTTTACACACATTTTCTCCTATTGTTTCACCTCCTCCTATTCTCTCTCTGTACTCTTTTTTTTTTTCCCCCTACTTCACTTCTTTTGGCCCAAAATTGGAAAGCATGGAGGGCAGAGGGGGTAGAAGGTGGGGCTGCTTCTTTCAATCACCGGTATGTCAGGGGAAAAGAAGCAATGTCTTTCTTCCCAAGAAAAAAAATGCAGTTATTTGATTACTGACTGAAAATCTCATAACTTTTGTGCTGTGAGGCATGAAACTCATCCTGTCAAAAGAATAGCACCTTTAGTGCAGAGTTACTAAATATTTATTTCAGTGGCAATGTTCTGTAAGGCTTCGACAGCTTAGACTGAGTCCTACTCCCAGGCCCTTTCCCTTTTTATTGATCACATTAACACTTTTAACACTCTGCCTTCGTAAACGGTCACCAGAGAGCATTCACTCAACACTTCTGCATTGAGCAGCATTATGTTTGCTCGTGTATAAATCAGATGAACTGCCTTTATCCACCTGGGGTCACAGAGTGTTCAGCTCACATGCCTGATACCAGCCAGACCCTTGAATGAACTCTCAGGGTGAAAGAAGGGGGTTTTTTTCTGCCTTTCCTAGAACTGTTTTAAAAGCTTCCCCAGACCTGCTGGATCCTTTGTTCCAGGCCCATCAAAAAATTAAAAGCAAGGATGCAGATTCAACCTCCGGGGGAAAAGGCTGCAGCTCCTCGCCAGGAAATGCGTCCTTTCTAAAATGCAGGATAATTTTGTCAGAGGCAGATGAAATATTTTCACCCCAAGGAAGCTTTCAACACAACAAAGCCATTTCACGAGCGAACGAGTAAAGAGGAAAAAGCCTCAGGGAGACGGGAAACGTCCTGAATCTGCCTTAGGATGTGACTTGCTTGTTTCAACAGGAGCCGTGAGGACAAACTCGGCGTGAACCACAGCAAAGCCTCGAGCCCTGGCTCTCCCACACGTGTGACCTGTGTCCTGACCACGGGCATGTAACCACTGACAGCAGTTTTGAACAAACACCACCAAAAGCGTACCTGTCCATCACAAACGGGCTTTTGAGACAAGTCAGGCCTGACTGGTTTTTTTTAACAAAAGCTTTGGCCAGAGGTTGCACTGCTACATCCCTGTGGCTGCCCTGGATCACGTTGGGGCCCACAGGATGGCACTGTGCCACAGAGGATGCAATCATCCTGAGGACGCTAAGATGAGTATTGGATGGCACAATATAGACTCACCACAGCACTACAACTTCTTTCCACAGAGAGAATTATTCCCTGAGAAGAGCATTTTCTTGAGTGATAACGCTTTTCTCTTGCTTTTAGTGCTAATACATATTGAATGTAATAACTTTCTCGCACCTGATGTGATAAAAAATGTCGTTGAATGTAATAGTCCGCTTTTTATCCATTTTTCTTGGCAGTATTTAAACCAATACAACAAGAATTTAAGGTTGTGAGAGAAATATGTATACAACATCTTTTTAAAAAGTGTCATAAGGATGGGCAACAGTTTGAAACTCCTTAAAACAGTGATTGGTACAGCACTCAGGATAGGATTTTGTGCTTAAAAGGCTGGCTCACAAAGTGGTCTGAATTAGAGGCACTTCTTAAAAATACTTGCTCCTGTAGCAGCTAACTCAACACTTTTCTCTATTTCTCTATGAATACAGCTGCCAAAGCCTGGTTTTTGTCACAAAACAGAGCAAAACAGAACGTTTTGGAACCTGCTCAGTTAAATCAGGCCTGATTGTAACAGTGAGTTTTGAACCCTCCTTGAGAAAGTCCTCGTGAATCAAGTATGTCCCTATTATAATCCCTGAGCAAATGTGCTTCTGTTCCCAGGAAGACCAAATACTCCAGGAAATGCTGGGGATTCTGCTGCTCAATGTGTACTTTCATGCCTGGCCCACATCGAGATTGTTCTCCTTGAAACTTTTGAAGCAAGGTTCTGCCTTGTTTTACAGGCTATTCATACAGGTCATTTCAAACATGAAATAAAATTCAAGTCAGTTTTAGTCAAAAATAAGGTCAGTTTAGTTGGGCTTGTAAAAAGGACTGCTAGGAAACTGTAACTATCCTTGTGGGGATAAAAAAAGTGCATTTGAAGCCTAGAAATAAGTGTTAAAGAGAATATGAATAATCACTGAATACTTGCAGAAAGTAGATGCAAACTGAGAACAAATATCCTAACCAAAGGCTTGTTGATTTGGGCTTTCTCTATTGAACTGTCTTTACCTCAACCCTAAATTTTTATCACCTTTGCCCTTCCAGTTCTCTCCCCAGCAAGTGGATTTGTGGGGCTCAGTGGCCTTCCAGGGTTAAACCACAACAAACAGGAAAAAAAACCCAAAAAAATTTGGATACAGACCTTTAAAAGGGCATTTGAGAGCAAGAAACCTACACGCTAGCAAAATGGTTTCACATTTTCATTTGCTGAAGTGACAGCAGTAAAGACATTCTGCACATTAAATATACTCATAATATTACTCATAAGGTATTCATCACGAAATATTCAGCTTTTCAAGCTTCTGACAAATGACTTTAGGATTGTGGAACTATTTTCCCTTTCTGCTGACAAATCCTAGTTGTTTTTTTCACTGCCAAGACCTTACCTAGGCTTTGGGTATATCTTTTGTTGGGCTGGTGCAAATCACCAGCGTGGAAAATTTTCTCACGCCTTCACGCCTCTGCCTCATTTTTGCACTCAGGATTGTGCTGTTCAGCAGCTTCCGGGATCTGGAAGAATTTCCTGATATTAGAATAAACCATTTTGAACACCTTTTTTTCTTTTTCTGCACTTTTCTTCCTCTGTCTCCCTCCCAGAGTTTCCTTGAAATTTTTGAGTCCATCAGACTTCCTAAATTGCTGATTTTAAACAGCATGGTGGTTTGAGGATGTTTGTGGCAGAAAGGATGTTCTTCAGAAGCACTGAAATTTTACTTTTTACTTTATTACCAATGAATTATATCCTGCAGTAAAAAAGGGCAGTGACTTGGTACCTTTACATTAAATTCCTCATGGGAAAAGGCCATAAATGAATATAACTTTTCCATGGCACCAATATACTGTCCCAGTTGCCACCCCGACTTCTTAGGACACCACTTCCCACTGGACAAAATCCAGCTGGTGCTAACCAAGCCCCAAAGATAAAATGCAGCCTGTAAAGGAGAAATTACTGTAACTTCATATCTAGAGTTTTATCATTAACTTCTTTTCACCTGTGAATATCAGCAAAAATTTGAAGAAGTTACAGTTCATTTGATACCATTCAGCCATAAATCTCCACCATGTGTAGGAGAGCATTCCCCTTCCACTCAGCAAATTCACCCTCAAAACACAACTGCATTCCACTTTGGCATGTAGAGCTTTCAAAAAAAAAATACCAGAAAATGAAATTTCCACAGATAGAAATGCAAAAGTGCAGATCGTGTCTGTGTGGAGAGTTGCCAGGTCATTCTCAGACATCTCATATCTTTGGTAAAGAGACTTCTTTACGCAGAAGGAACAATAATCTCTCTCCTGCTAACCTGAGCCCAAAGCTGATGGTGCTTACCGAGGTTCTAATTAATTAATTTAGTGAATATTTATGAACGAGGAGGTTAAATAAATTACAAGCGAAAAGCAAACTACTGCAAAACAACCAACACCTGAATTTTATAATTTTTTAACTTCTGGGAAGCTTTTCAACTTCTTCCACCTCCGTGTATTTTTTCTTTCTTCACCACCTCCAAGAGATCTCCTCTTTTTTCCCCCCCTCTCTCTTATTCTACTAAGCAAACTTTGCAAGTCCTTTTAATTAATAACACCCCATGCCATGAAATACAGCCACATTTCTTTTGTTGTGTTTGTTTGTTTGTTTGTTTGTTTGTTTGTTTCTAATGTGCTTTCAGGGTGAGTTCCTGTAAATCTTCTGTAGTTTTCCAGTCTTCAGTTCCCACTTTGTTTGTTCTCAGCTTTTCTTTCCACTGAGCTTGCTGTCCCGAATTTGGAAGCTATGAGCGTCAGATTATATTTTAATGTCTTTGCCATGGGGAAATCCAAGAAAAATGAGGTTCTGTTGACTCTTTAACTTCTTTCCCGAAAACAGTTTGCATCTGCAAGGCCTCACCTTTGTCACAGCATGAACCACACCCCTGTTTTACACCATCCCATAACTCTTCACTCCCTATCTCCCATCCACAGTGACCAGGCTTGAAGTGAAATTATCACTCTTTGTGTTGCTGATTAAATGGGAGGGGTAAGAAAACAAAGAATGCAGTATATGATCTGTTGATTTGAGTAAAATGGAGGTGATAAATACAAAATTATATCGTTTAGGTTTTTTCCATGAATTCCCAAATTTTCCTGGTTTTTTTTTTCTCAGAGCAATCCCAATGTTCCTCCTTCCCTCTGCAGTGATGCTCTCAGGCATAACTTTGGTTGTTAACAGCTCTGTAAAATTAGAAACATGTAAGTAAGAGAAATAGAACCTCCATGACAAGTAAATTGACTATTTTAATTCTATTTCCATTCATGTTTCAATTATTTTAAAATTAGTGGCTACTATAAATGCATAGAAACCTAAAGTCCATCACATGGATTTACTTACCTCTCCTGTGAAAACAGCCCCGTTGTTAGGTAAGAATCTAATGAAGATTATATCCCTGATTACAGATCTAGCTGAGTCACACTGAAAATTTTGTAATGGCCAGGAACAGGAATTAAATTATATGCAAAATCAAAAAATCTAGTATCAGGATAAGTAAAACCTTAACAGCCTAATCAAAGAAATGTTATTTAAAGGAAAATAACTAAAAGTGTTAAAAAACTCCAACAAACAATAAAAAACACCCCCCCCAAAAACACACACACACAAAAACCCCCAAAAAACAAAGAAACAAACAAAAACAAAACAAACAAAAAAACCATAACAAAACAAAATAAAAACAACAACAAAACCCAAAAAACCAGAAAAAACCCCCAAAGCCCTCAATAATCACAACATAGTTATATACTTGTTCTTTGTTCTCTTTTTTAACCTAAAAAGCAGACTTTACCCAGTTTTCACTTGTCTAACTGATCAGGGATGAATTGTTGATAGCCATAAGCTCTCCAGTGCCGCCTGTGACTTATCCACCCCATGGCTGCTCCTCTTCTTCACATCCCACACCCCCATTTCTCAAGAGCCCTGCTGCCACACCAGGACTCCCTTCCCCTACGCCACGCCACCCTCTCACTCAAAAATATTTAATTGTACAGAAGAATAATGGCTTGTTACACTTATCTGCACAAAAACCCTGGTTGTATCACAGAAAGACAAGCAAAAGTAAAATAAATTAGGTATAGCCATCTGGTCTTTAGAAAAATTACTGATGTGGTTACGCCGTGAAAAAACAGAGCTCCAGGCAGTCCAGGAGAGGTTCAGGCAAAATGAGCCTGAGAAGCCTCAGTCTTGAGGCCTTGCAGTGGTTGAAGCACTTCATTTTTCAGGGCTGCCAGCCTTGCACTGCCTCCAGGCGCTGCACCAATTCCTCTGCAAAATGAGCGCAGCACTGAGAGGTTTGTGAATGTGTAAATAAGGACAGCTAATCTTGTGAATTTTTGCCATTTGTAGGGAAAAACATATACTGAAAGAAGCAACATGTACTTGGAAAAAGTAAATTGCACTGCAAAGAAACACCTCAGCATTTTGACTTGGAGTGTACAACAAGGGGTAAGACACAGTCACAACCAGGAATTAATGAATTATCCTTGCCAGGGCTCAGAAAGCATTTGGACAACACACTCAGGCACATGGTGGGATTCTGGGGGTTGTCCTGTGCAGGGCCAGGAGTTGATGATCTTTTTACGTCCCTTGCAACTCAGGGTATTCTCTGATTCCATGAGACACAAATGTGCTGCAAACAGGGGTCTTGGTGAATTTGGGGTTCCTCATCAAAGTAAGAATCTTTCAGTAAACCTGGTCTTAGCTCCTTGTTTTATAAAAGCTTCCCATATCACCAGGTACTGCTACAAAAGTAAAGGCAAAACAAAACTCCCCCTTATTCCAAGTCAGGAAGATTAAAAACAGAGTAACGAGAGATTACTGGCAACACAAATGACACCAAAACAAAATTTGCTCAGAATTTGAGCTCTAAAGCCCAAATCCTGGAAACACAGCTCGTCTCTAATTATCCTGAAGAAACCTAATGTTGGTCACACTGGACATTCATTAAGATGCAACAGACAATTACCCTTAATTAGGTTGCAGATGCTGAGCACCTTTTTCAGTCTCACCTGTCACTCAGGGCAATGTGTCCTCCCAGGTCTGATGCAGGAGAAAACCCTCCCAGTGAAGAAGACTTTCCCAACACAACTAAGACGAATTTTAATATCTAAATTACCTGGAATAGGTCAGCATAACAATGAAATAAAATACTGATTTTGAACTTCCCAAAATTTTGCAGTCAACATTTTTATAAATTTCACCATTCATGGTTTTTCATTTTGAAACCACTATTTTCACTGAAAAGTGACAAAAATGTGGGGTGAATTATTAAAAGGTTATATAACCCAAAAAAGAAAACTACATGCATTTATGTATTCAAAAAAGTGTTTCAGCTGACTTTGTTTGGTTGGGTTTTTTTTGGTACTTATTTCACGAGAAGATGAAAAATGCCTGCTTTACTTTTTCAATATGAAAGTTGCAAAGGTTTTTAATCCATTCACAAAATCTGAACAACTTATTATTTGCTTTTTGAGATTTTGTCAAGTAAA
Source organism: Gymnorhina tibicen (assembly GCA_013399875.1). NCBI lineage: Eukaryota > Metazoa > Chordata > Aves > Passeriformes > Artamidae > Gymnorhina > Gymnorhina tibicen. The sequence goes on along the minus strand of VXAZ01001996.1, from coordinate 226,013 downwards.
AAACCATGTTGTGCTTGCTGTTTCCCTTTTTTCCTCTGTTTCACGTATAATGTTTGCTATCCCTGAAGTGATATGGTTATAAATAAATCTGATGTGCTAGCAGAGTTAATTGCTTAAAGCCTTACAAGCTCAGTTTGTACATTCACCAACCATGCACTGAGAGCAGCATTTATATGGCATTTATATGGTATTAATGCATCATCTGCTGATGGAGAGAGTGACAACGCTACCTGGGCAACCCAGTGTGAACCTATATTTTGGAAACATGTCTGTGTATCAGCAGCTGATACTACATCAGACAGATTTACTTCAGCAGAACAGCTCATAAATCCAAACAGTAATCAAATTAACTATCAAGATCAGAGGTTCTTGACAATCCCCTTGTGGTGTGTTTACACTTAGCAGAAGCCTTGGTGAGCAAAGCAGTTCATTAAAGACAGACTCTGTCCTAAGTGGGAGGCTCCAGCAAGGGACAGATGATGCCAGATGGATGTGGCTCATTACAGGAGCTTGGTCCTAGCCCTAACGAGCTTGAATCCATCCCGTCAGCCCTTGAACAAACAAGCAGAGTGGAGGCAGGAGCCCCAGCCAAGTGCAGCTGGCTAATAAGGTATTGTAATTGCCTTGTTTCTTTGCATTTACTAACCAAACCTAGCAACCACGTTGTTGACTTTCCCCTTTAGCAGCTTAAAATTCATTTTGTTTCACATCAAAACTCTCGTGTTTAGTTGAGGGTGACAGAGCTGAAGGCAAAACACGGCCCCATGGGCAGAGTGCCTCTGGCAGGCTCTGGTGCCCCTGGTCAGGGCATCTCTCTACCAGCTCCAAGGGCCTGATACAAGGTGCTGCCCACGAGTCTTCAACAGTACAGAGGAAACTCTCTGTATGAAATATGTGCCCTGCAGCACAGCAGCAGCAAAAGAAGATGAGTTGTCATGTTCAAAATCAGTCTCCCCTGTTCGGAGAGTCACCCATTCCACAGAACCACAGAATGGTTTGGATTGGAAGAGATCTTCAAGAACATCTAGGCAGTGTTGGGTTTGGGCTGGGACGGAGTTAATTTTCATCACAAAAGCTGATATGGGGCTATGTTTCGGATTTGTGCTGGAAATGGTGTTGATAGCACAGGGACGTTTTTGGTTCTGCTGGGGGCTGCTCTGGTCCTCACCCACCGGAGCACCGAGTGGGCTGTGGGTGCATGAGGGGAGGATGCAGCCAGGACAGCTGACCCCAGCTGACCACAGGGATATTGTGTGTGGTGCCCTGCTCAGCCTATAGAGCTGAGGAAGTAAGAGGAAGGGGAAGGAGATGTTTGGAGTGACGGTGTTTGTCCTCCCAAGTCACTGTTACACGTGAGTCTGGCTTTCCTGGGGGTGTCTGAACACCTGCCTGCCCATGGGAGGTGGGGAGTAGATTCCTTATTTTGCTTGCTTGTTAACACATCTTTTGATTTGCCTTTTAAGCTCAATTAATCTCTATCTCAGCCCATGAATTTTATCAGTTTTACTCTTCCAAGTCTCTCACTCACCCCACCGCAAGGAGTGAGCGATCAGCTGTGAGGTGCTTGGTTGCCTTCTGGGTTAAGCCATGACATAGTCCCAGCCTCCCTGCCATGGGCAGGGACATTTCTTCTCAAGCACATCTGGTTAAGGAGAGGATGTGGTGGTGCCTTTACCTGCTTCCCCAGGCTCTTGAGCTGCACTATGAACTCAGGACTGCTCGTTAGGCCTTGGCTTTGATGAGCAGCACCTGGGCTGAGCCCCTCTCCAGCTCATTAGAAACATCTCTGCTCTCAGGAACTTGTGCTATCTAATGAGCTCCTGCTTTTTAACCAACAGCCTTGGAAATTTATTTTTCTTGCCTGAATCCAAGTGAAATAATGTTTTTGTTATTGAACTTTCAGAGAAAGTTACTGACCGTAATTATGGCCAGGGCGAAAAATTATTATAATTAAACCACCTTCTTGCAACCCTGTAAAGAGCAGTCAAGAGACTTTTGAGCTCTCTTGGACAGCAGCAGGCTGGCTGTGAGCAGCAGCTTCCTGGGAGCGGGACCCTTCTCAGACCAGTGAACTCTCCAGTTCGCTATATCTGGAGCACTGGCAGACAGTGACAGTGGATCCTGAGCTGATCCCCCGTCTCCTCAACCTTCATCCACTGAGAAGATGCAAGTGCATCCTGCATGAACCAGTCACTGAATTCAAGGGCACTTTTTCACATATATAAGCCTTATATGGACTCTTTAGGTCCATGCAAGCAATGTACCAGGGATGTCCCTCTCCTAGATCCTTAAGTAACTTAGATTTGTAAGTAAGCTAGGCCTGAAAATGATGTTGTGCTACACTATATAAATCTTCTAATTTTACTTAAGCTTAACAATGCTTAACTTATCAATTAAGCACTGTTAAGTTTAAGTGCTGTCAAACCTTTAGGCCTAAAGTGTTGTTCGAGTCCTGAGCTCAGTTTAGCCAGGAGGTCCACTCTGAACCTTGTGACTCAATGGGAGGGGTTTCCTTACTCCTTTTCATCCTTGCCCTTTCCTACCCTTACCCCTTTATCCCCTCTGCCTACCACACAGCCTCCACAGAGATTATTTTTAGGTTGATTTTGGGCTTAGACTGATTTATTTTAGATTTTTGTTTGCTTTTTCTCTGTGTGCTTTAACCATCTAGTAAGTAGCTCAGTGAACCTTGCCAGCAAACTTTGCTGCGCTTTTGCTTTTGTACTAAACCCGCTTTTGCCAACGCTTTTGCTTCTTTCAGCCACCTTAAAACTCTCATTGGCAGCAGCCTCTCTGCTCAGCACTGAAGGGGAAGACCAGCTTCCCAGCCCTGATGAAGATGGGCTGTGCTGAGCACCACCTGATGGTTGTGCTCTGAGCAGTGCCTGCATCTGAGGAAGGGTGAGATTTCAGGTCTGACCTGGCCCCATGCTCCCTTGGTCCCCTCCACCCAAGTTCCCTGCTCAGCAGCCTGACCAGCTTGAAGTCTCTCCTGACGTGTCCCCATGAAGTGCCTCGACCGCTGGGGTTTCCCTCTGGGCAGAATCACAGAATCCTAGAATAGTCTGTGTTGGAAGGGACCCTAAAGATCACCTGATTCCAGCCCCTCTGCTGTGGGAAGAAGCCACCTAAAAATTACACGTGGCAACGTTCAACAACTGAATAGTTCTTTAGAATATTTTTAATAAATTTTAATGTTTTTATTTTTAATAAATTTTAATAAATTTTATTTTTTTATCTACCCTTCTGAGAAGCAGAGAGGTGAAGGGTGGGCACTGCTAGGAATTAAATTTTCACTGTGTTTTGGAAGCAAAGGGACACCAAACATCATTGCCTTGCCAGAACTGGATGGATTGCAGACCACACATGCGCATCCAACCTGGTTTGATCTTTTCCTCAAAGAACAATGAGATTTTTTAGCTCCAGTTGCACATCAGACTACCTAGGAAAAGCTAAGAGAAATCCTTCTCACTTCAAGCTTTACTCTTGACCTACAAAAATTGTTCTTCTTTGCACTTTTCACAGTCCCAGCCAGAATTTGCTGGTCACTCTAAAGAAAAGCTTTGCTTAGCTCGTCATCCAGTCACTCCACCAAAATCAGGCCTTGTTAGCTGAGGATAGCAGGTTCAAGCTGGTGCTGAAATGGTTAATGTGACCAGAAAAATGCATACTTTACACACAAAAAAAATTCTGATTTGGCTGACAACTGTGGAGCAAAGCAAGTAGAATTATTGCCACTTAAATTTCATATCCCACTGAAAAAACTATTTAGTGAAGAAACTGCTTCAGACACAGGGATTATTATAGTCTAGTTAAAAATAATTATGGGAAGAGCTGAGAGCAAAACTAATTCCTAGAGGCAGAGTATATATTATTGTAGCCACTGCACTGATAAACATGAATCTGATAATCTTATGATTAAAATGTGCTGAAGCAGACCCTGGTAAAATAAGCTGCAATAGATTTAAAGAAAATGTAGATGTAGAAAAATGTAAAAGTAAAAGAGGCTTTTCTCAAATAAGTGCCCCATTAGAACACAAAATGAATGCACTGGCACCAGGAGCTTACATGAAATCACTTTGGCTGCTATGTCCTGATTTATACAAGTGCTGTGATTCTCCATGTTTTTTTTTCTACTTTCTTTATCCCCCTTTTTTTTATTATTTCCTCTGAAAGGAGAAAGAGAAACTCTCACACAACTTCAACTAAGCTATTTCAGAGTAACATTAAAGCTCTGACTTAGGCTGACAAATGACCTCCCCATAGGGATCTCTTTCTCTGCACAAAACTGGCCATTGAAAAATATTGTAATCAGACATGGTGGTGATTTTATTGGAATAAGCTTATTCATTCCTGTTGGCTGTCATGCAAGTTTCTGCATGAACCATTTATCAAAAAATCAATGGGAGGTTTTTGAACATCATTTTTCTTGAAAACGCACAGAAATACCTAAGCTTCATAAATGTATTGATGTGTGTCCCTGTGTGTGTGGGTGAGTGAAATGAAACTGTGTCTGGACAATGAAAAATGGTAAAGAGCTCTAAAGTTCTCTTAGATGAGGTCCCAGTGCAGCAAGGAAATCCCAAAAAAAAACTTTCCATCAAGGAGGGTCACTGTGTTGATTTCCCAGAGCAATGAAACAAATAAATGAGCAAAATGACTTCCTGAAATGTGAAAAGTAAGATAACTGTAGTGATAAAAAACGAATAAAAAATGCTTCAGGGGAGTTTCTGAAACTCAGATTACATCCAGGAAAAAAAAGGGAATATTCATCATCTCCTATTCATTCTCCTATTGGATTCTCTGACTTGAGAAGCTTCTACAGACCAGTGTCAAGAAAAGGGATATGTGATAGACAAACCATTGTTCCAATGTTATTAATATGTTTTATATATGACAGTAAAGAAGTAATTTGATAATTTAAATATATGTTAACAAAGTCTAATTGTGTAGACAAAAATAAGCAAAAAAATAGCATTCCTAGTACATTCATGTTGATCAATTTGATCCATGAGACACTCAGATGTTCAAAAAGGCACTTTGAACCAAGAGTTCCCATTATTTTCTGTAAGTTACCCTCACTGTTGAGAATCCCAGAGCTGCACTTTCAAAGATCACAGAAATCCATGCTGATTCCTGTAGCTCAGTCCTGCAGCCGTGACAGGTTTTTCAGGGCTGAGCTGCCCACTGCGCCCCGCCGCTGCCCGCTGAGGGCCTCACCTTCCAGCCAGCTGGGCAAGGGGCTGAGGGGCTGGCGCTCGGGGGAGGCCTTGTGCTCCTCCATGTCTGACGTGCTGGAGCACAGACAGGTCCCGGGACACGGCGACTCCTGGCACTGGCCAGCGCAGGGCCCTGCGNGAAGGAAGGAAGGAAGGAAGGAAGGAAGGAAGGAAGGAAGGAAGGAAGGAAGGAAGGAAGGAAGGAAGGAAGGAAGGAAGGAAGGAAGGAAGGAAGGAAGGAAGGAAGGAAGGAAGGAAGGAAGGAAGGAAGGAAGGAAGGAAGGAAGGAAGGAAGGAAGGAAGGAAGGAAGGAAGGAAGGAAGGAAGGAAGGAAGGAAGGAAGGAAGGAAGGAAGGAAGGAAGGAAGGAAGGAAGGAAGGAAGGAAGGAAGGAAGGAAGGAAGGAAGGAAGGAAGGAAGGAAGGAAGGAAGGAAGGAAGGAAGGAAGGAAGGAAGGAAGGAAGGAAGGAAGGAAGGAAGGAAGGAAGGAAGGAAAGAGGCAGGGAAGGAGGGAGGGAGGAAAAGATCATCACGTTCCCTTCTAATATTCAAGTGGTATAGGGAAAGGCTGTCCAATTCCATCCACCCGGAAATGTGTGTAGCCCACCAAAGCTTCACAGGAGACGCGATCTTAGTAATGTGCATTTTGCCTCAATTTGAGGCTCTGTCAGCCTCTCAAAATGTGCAGAGAAGAAGGATGCATCCCAGTGTTCTCACCTTGCATGCTGACTTCTTTCCCATTCGTGGATGATAAATGATCACCAACATTTCATTTGGTTTGCTGGACAAGGACTGTGAAACGTGGAGTGTCAGTAAGAGAGAGAACATTTCTGAAATGAAACAGATTTAGATCTGCTTAAATCATTGGAGAACTTAAAAAAATACTCTGATACCCGTAACTTTTTTACTTTTCAAGTTCTGACTACAATATGTGAATGCTGGTGAGATGGTCTGATGGAGAAAAGGGCTACTGTGATCCTTAAATAAAATTATCAGAGATAAAGGTAGGTTAAAACAGCATAAAGTTATGATGTTTGGAAGGAAAAGAGGCAAACCCAAAAGGAATACTGTGATGTAATTGTGATACAGAATGTTGAAATAAAGGCATTTGTTTCAGTGTGACTCTGATCAAAAGACAAGGAAACACACATGAAAATTGAAAACAAAGTTAATGGAGGCTTAAGGAAATACTTTTCATGCAAGGAATCCTAATGGTCCAGGCCTGCTTTCAGGAGCAAATTGTAAGACAAAATCTGTATGATAATTCAAGAGGGAGATATGTAAAATAACATGCTGTTATGCTGATTACTGGCTAGGTTTATCATATAAATTTCACAAATTACAGTATACAGAGTGGAGAGGCGGAATAGATACTCTTTCTAAATCTTAATCACTTTCTAACATGGAAAAGTTACAAGGTGATTATTCAGACCCCAAAAGTGTAACCTGCAAAAGCATTTTTTTTTTTTTATTTTTTTTTGGAGGGGAAGCATAAGCTTAATAAGAGGAAATGGAAGTATTCAAATCCACCCGAGACCACAAACACAGTATTAGCAGAGTAAATTACTCTCCTGCTCAAGGTGCCAAAAGCAATTTAGTCTGTATATAGAAACAAAATCACAAGATTAAATCCATGTGTTTTCCCCATGTTTGTGGTGAAGAGATAATTGATTAGAATAGCAGGTCACATCTACACTAATGCACCATTCAGTAGCTGACATCATCTCTGTGTCTTTGAAATGAACACCAGCTCATAATATTCACTTAGATACCTTTTAATTACTTTGCTTTGCAGCCAGAAAATGGAAGGCTGACTCATTAACCTTCCTTGTCTTTCTGGAAGGTGGTTTTTTCTCTTAATGTTTATGCCTGTTTGGACCTGCAGTTATTCCCATAGGCTGCAGAAGTATCCATTAGCAAACCTGGTCAGCTGCAAGTTCTCTTTCGCTGCTTAATATATTCAGCAATCTGTTCTTCATGATTCAAACCCACATCCCAGCCTTATCAGTAAATAGAAGCTCCTTAGATTATTCTTCCTATTTCTGGGCATGAAGCGGTTTTTGCAAATAAAACTGTTCTTTAGATTGCTTTGTTGATGGCGGGGGATTAGGAAGAGAACTTATAAACAATAATACAAAACACTGATTTAAAACTGAGACAATCCAGTTGTAGCAACCATTTCTCTTACTTATGAGTAATGACTCCTTTTTCATGCATTGTTAATGCCTTCCTAAAGCACAAAGATCAATGTGTCAGGAAGGAACGAGAACTAGATTTCCTGGATCATTGCACAATTTTTCAAAGTCAGGATTACAGAAGTAGATAAAGACAAAGAAATCCAAATTAGAGAGGAATCAACAGAAAGCAATAATTCTGTTGTGCTCAGTAAGTTTAGTGTACTTTCCTTTAAAAAGATGTAGAAAAAGAAGAAAACCTTATAAATTGCTCCAGAAAATTAAGCAAGCTTTGCACTTATTCACAGAATGAAGATTCAGTAAGATTAGTTGCACTATGGGTGTGAAAAAAGAAAAATAGAGATAATCAAAATTTGTGTCATACTGTCACACTCACAAAAAGAAAACTGCATAGTCATTTAGAGGCAACCACAAAGGAGTGTGACTGCATCCAGTTTTGGCTAGAAGCTGGGATAAGCACAAGGGAAAAATTCTGCACTTCAAAGGAAGCTTTAAGTGATAATAGGTTAAACCCTCCTTTGTCTAATCAGTTATTTAAATACTACTAATTACCTGGGCTATTGCCTAGCTCAACACCTGTAATTTGAGGATCTTAAATCTTATAAAGTACAAAGGATCATTTCGTACTCGGATCAGCAATTTTTATGTGCTTGCAAGTTATATAAGTGGACTCCAAGGAAAGCTCACAAGTTTGCAACTTCTGCACCTTAAGAAGGGGCTGCAACCTGAATATCTAAATTGCAGGTTTATAAAACTACAATTTCATATTTTAAGGAATCTACAAGCAGGGGGAAACAGCCTGAAGCCAGGAATGCAGAAATTAAGGTGTGTAGCGGAAGTGTTAATTGAAAGCTCTTATGCAGGAGGGCAGAAGGAAAGGACCTAATTGAGTGACCATAAGGCCATGGCAGTAATTCTGCATTAGTCTTTTTGTCTGCCCCTTTGTCTCCCATGTGCACCTTTTGAGTCCCCTCTGCTGTACCTGTACATCTGCTCCTGCACCTGAGCAAGTCTGGCATATGGGTTATTCCTGATCTGAGAAATAGCCCTTCTTCCTATTCATCCCAAAATAAATTTTGCTGGCTGATGATTCCGTGTTCTAGCTCATCACATAATGAAACAAGAAGTTGGAGAGGTGCAGAAATTAAAGACTTGGGAAAATAAATGAAGAAATTGTTAAATTTATTCACATATTACTGCTGCAAATCAGAGCCTAAGAAATGAGGAAGCTGAACTCTTATTAAGAGAGAATAAATAGCTTTGTCATTTCATTCCAGTGTGCAGGAAACAGCTGGAGACTGAGTGCACCAGTACCAGTAACCACCTTTAATAAAAGCAGGGGGAAGATTTGGGGTGGGAACTGGGAGTATTTGAGAGCCCTGGGGCTGTTTGCAGGAGCAGCCACTCTCACAAGACAGGTGAGGTTGTGGAGCCAGGGAGAAAGAGAGGTGAGACTAATAATGGTTTTAGTATCAGCAACACACTTCTATTTTTGTCAAAGCCTTTTTACAGAAAATTCACAAAGGCAGAGTCTGGCATTTCCTATGGCTGAGCTTTCCATGGAAGCCACAAAAGTTTAAAGGATAATCCACCAGTGATGACAAAGGCCTGAGAATAAAGAGGCAACAAAAACTGCCCGGATAAGATTCAAAGGCAAACTCCCAAACATCTGGAGATCTTACTGCTCCCACATGATTCTGTTATCATCACAAAGGCTTATGGTGATGTAACCCCAAAGACTCTTGCAAGGATGCAGGGGTGGTTCAATCTTACATCCTGAGCTCCTAAAAAGGATGTGCCCAATTCCTGGCGGTTTAGAGTTGGTATTCTACTCTTGCTATGAGGAAGTTTACTATTTTCCCTCATTCTGGCACCATATGCAATCAAATATTAATGACTAAAATACACTGCTCTTTGCAGCAGGTGGCCGTAACTGTCAGAATGTCACTGGCAGTAAAAATGAACCGTGATGTAAGGAAAACTAAATATCTTGTAATATTTTCAGGGAAAAAGTACAACTCAGATCATATAAAATAGCAGAAAGCCCAGGGAAATCCACTCCAGCTGTATCCATACAGTATGTGAAGATCAGAGAGCTTTATGATGTAACCTCTGGCTGACGAACTTTGATTTAATTGGTTGTCTGTGGCTTTTACCAAAAGACCTTTCTGCCGCAGCCTGACGTGAATTTCCACTCACTTCAATCACTGCCATAACCTTACCCCTCCTCTCAAAAGAAATTCACATCCTGTAATGCCACTTTGAACAAAAGAGTTGGGATTTTAAAGTTTTGTCTCCTACAGGGAGGGTTAAAAAGGTAGCACTGAGTAATGACATCCCATTAGCACTTATTTATAAAGGATGTACCATGTATTCTCCCCTTGACTATTTCTAGAATTAAATTTACTGAAAACCCTTGGCAACAGACTTCCTTTTTGCGGGTGGGGATATCATATTGGCTTCTCTGCTTGTGTTTTAACACTTTCTTTCTATATCCATGTGGGAGTCTCATCTCTCCTCTCACAGGTTAAGGGGCCTCCACCTGTGTTCTGGCTCTGCTTCCTACTTTATCAATCACCAAAGAATAATATAATCAATCACCCAGCTGATCTGCTCAAAACTTTCCTCTTGAGTGTGAATGTCAGCCTGATTGTCATGGGGAATTTTCCCCTCTCCCCCTGAGATTTATTTATTTACTTACTTACTTATTTATTTATTTTTAAGCTATGTCTAAAGCTACACCATGTTACAGTTAATAGGCGAAAGCACTTTCAACGACTGAATCAGAATTCAAAGTTATATCAACTCTAAAGAAGTTTTTTTTAAAAATCTAGGAAGAAATTTAGCTTGGCAGAGGACCCCAAATTCACAAATACCAAACAAGGGCGGAGCAACTACCATGAGTCAAGTGGCAGAAAAGATCTCAGGGGTTATAGGCAGACCACAAATTTTAAATTATGCTTTAAAATTATGTTTTATGTTAACACTGCATTGTTTTGCAGAGGATGTAAAACCCAATTACTCTGCTCTGGAGTGACTAGTAAACTCTCAGATGGGATGCTGGCTGTCGTACTGTGCATGAAAGGAGAGTTAGACACATCTCAGAGAGGGAACCACTGTACTGTGGCAGGGAAATACCTGTCTTGGGAGGCTTAAATAACCTCAGTGCATGGAAATAGACTGTATGTCTCCTTGAACTCCTTTTCGGCCCTTTATAGACTTGAAATTACACATTCTAAATCTAGAAGGACTAAAAGTAGAGCAAGATGTCCAGTATTTTAGCCATGGCTCCACTGTTTCAGGATAAGCCCTGGCAGCTATGCCTTGTGGTGTTGAATTCTAACCTCTAAAACATGGTTTCAGATGCGGCAAGCTACGGGACTGCCTCTTGTCTCGCACTCCACAGCTGTTTTTCATATCAGTGGAGATATGAATTAAAAAATAAATTAAAAATACCTACAGGCTGTTTCCTACTACAGTCAGAGAGTTCTGATGCCTTAATCCTTTAGGTAGGATGCCAGCTTCTTCTATTTTGCCTCTCACTGGGGTGGGGTAGGTGCAAGCCTGGAGTGAATTGACTTTTCTTGCCTTCAGTGGGGACTGTGTGAGTTTTCTGACTGCTATGAAGAGGCCTTTTATAACTATGATGGCTGAAGCACGTATTTGTTTGGTGTCAGGGGAATTTTGTTCACTAGGAATGTATAACTGAGTTCCTGAGGAGCACAGTTTATCATATAAAATCCAAGTAAACACACATTAAAAAGCAGGGCGGTGTTCTGCATTAACTGCATTTTGCTGCATATTCTTTAGGACCCCTGAACCTGAAGGAGATTTGGTCAGCTTTGGAGTACAGTATGAGAATTAATCCATCATCCTTTAAGAGCTTTGATAATGAAGGTCATATTTTCAAAAAAAAAAGAGAGAGAGCTCAAGCCATGGAGGGAAAATTGACCTCACCTTAAAAAAAAAAAAACAAAAAAACCAACCAAACTCAGACTCAAAAAGTTAATCCAGAAATGTGATTGTTACCAGTTAATTTCCTTATGACTTTAACTGAAATAAGAGACTGGCTATTCAAGCATCAACAAAAATGAGTGTTATTCTAGGCCATTATTCTCATCTTGATGCAGAAGACTCAATCACAGTGACAAATGTCCATTAACTGCTGCAAAAATCACATCACACTTTATCTGGAAAAGTAGATGACCTCTACATGCAGTTTAAATGAATTTATTCTCATCAGCTTTAATCAACTATCAAATTAATTCATAATGTTTGGGATAGTATTACTGAGCTCCTGGAAGCCAAGTTCACTGAATGGTGTCACGTAATCATTACCTTCTGGGGCATCATGAAACTTGAGGTGCTGGGAAACAACCCACGCTTATAAGGTGATAGAAGTTGATACTTTCTGCACTAAAGAAACTATCACAAACACGCAAATCTCCTCTTCTTCATCTGGAGCAAGATTTTGACTTGAAAAGGAATGCCAGAGGCTGGCTGTTTTCTGCCGTAGGGTGGACCTGGGGAGCAGCTTTGCTTTTACCTTCCCAGAGCAGGTAACACACCTGAGCTGTCAAGAGCAAACACTCAAATTTGACAGCTGAGGTTAGTGAAGGACAATGCTTTGTCCTCACACAATTCAGCACAAGGAGGGTACAATCCAGGCCAGGAAAGGCAGGAAGAGCCTCCTTACATAAGAGGCGATATGAAACTTTTTTCTTATATTACTTGGTTTGAATTATAAGGTGATTGAAATCTGCTGGCTTAATTGTTCCATGTAAGAAGAGGAACAAGTGGTGACACACTAGGGAACCTTCCAGAAATAATGTGTCAAAAGATGTCCCAAGGGCTGTGCTACCTTCTTGTGTTTTCTAAATTTTATTATTCAAAAAAACTCCTTCAGCAGCTTGATGGTTTGTTCCAGGAAGCCAAAAATTAGTAGAATTTCATTGGATCTGAGAGGCTGGTGTGACACTCATTTTCAGGGTATAGCCAGAAATAATAATAATAATGATGATGATAATATTAATAATAATAATAATGGTAATAGTAGTAGTAATAGTAGTAGTAGTAATAATAATAATAATAATAATATCAATACTAATATTACTAATACTATTTTTCACTGAGTGCAGCACAATATTTTAGCCCTAGCCAAGCCCACTGGAGCTGATTTTCTCGGGGCTGCCTTTCAGGTGATTCAGTGGCTGAGTGGCTCCTTAAAGCAGGCAGGGCTGCCAGGTCCTGAATCACAGGGTAGGAAGTTTTACTCCACAGCACACCATGGCCCTTTCCCTATAGACTGGAAACTCAGGAACACTGTCAAGACATGACATTTTTTGCCACGCTTGCTCTTAAAACATCAGCTCGCACTCAGATTTGAACGGAGGCGAGAGGACGGGAGCTTGCTGGGCTTTCCCTCCTTCTTCCCCTCCTTGACACGTCAACACACCCAGCCACACGCCATTTCGAGGTGAAATATTTTACATCCACACGGAAAGCAGGAAATGTTGTGGGAGAGTGTCACAGTTTTCCCGGCCTGCCAACGGAGTGCACGGTACATCCGACACAAGCCCTCGCCTTGTGCGTTTGTCACGACACAAACGGCACCGGGTACCTCAGGGGACCTCCTTGGTACGTTCTAGTCCCCTTCGCCCGGAGATGAATTGGGGCATTTAAAGGAGAGCACAGAGGCTGCTTTCTGAGGCTTGGGCCTTAACTTTGTTCTTGGTCACAGCTCAGCTCACAGAAAGCATCATTCACACGCACAGACACTCGCAGGCCCAGGTTTATGATTAATCCCGCCGCAGTGTGCTCATGCTCCTGTGGCAAAAAATGGTCCCTTTGTGGAACCTGATGGGCTGAAACAAGGCGACAGTATATTCGGGCAGTTTTTTTGACTCCTAGGTAAAAAGTTCAAACTCAGCCCAAAACTGAAGGATGACTCAAGTTTTGTGTTTGGACTTTCTGAAAATTTTCTCTGAAAACAGCATGTGTGAGAGAGTACACATGTACAGGAAAAAGTGATTACTGGAGATGAGGAGGTAAAGAAGGAGCACATCCAAGAATTCCTAATGCATTTGCAGTTCTGTTCCTAACAGCACTGAAATGTCACTTGAATTCAGCATGTAATTTTTTTTTTGCCTCCCCAATATCTCATGGCGACATTCCCTTTAGCACCTCAGTTTTGTTTTGTCTAAGCTTGAAGGTATATAGGCACCAGTAATTGCCTAATTTGGTGCAGGTATGATATGGTATGGTGCAGATTTACTATGCTGCAACAACAAATTAGGATTAAAAGCTGCAGGGCAGCGCTGAATCAGTGCTCCAGTATTTCTCCTCCAAGCGCCGGGCAGAGACTCCGGTGCAGCAACCAGAGTGCAGCTTCTGGGCTACAGGAGGCTGCTTTTCCCACCCCTGCCTGGGACTGGGCACAGTGAATTTAAGCTGCTGGTAAATTTCCGGGCCCCACCCCACTCCTCTCTCCTCTCCCTGCCTCTGGGTGGGAGTTGTCCTGCCCTGGGTGCGAGGGCAGCGCTCCCCCGGCTCCCCTCGCGGTGACACAGGGTTTGTTCCGCAGGTGCCTTCTCGGCCGGAGAGCCTGGGCATTCGGCTGCTGGAAGGTGTCAGAGATCCAGAGGCAGCACAGTGGAACTCCTGTTGCTGCTGGAGGGGCCAAGAGCAAGACAACTGTGATGGTTTGACTGTGTGAAGCTCATTCTGGATGGGTTCAGCGTTCAAACCCCGTGGAGTTGGGAAATTTGAGTGCTTGTTCTTGACTGCAGAAAATAGTTACTGCAGTGTGAGTGCCATTCCTTGCACTCCTCCTACAAACAACCATGGATTTATAAACCATTATATGCCTCTGGGAAATGGACAATACAAGTATTTCAGTGAACATACATACACATCTTTACCAGTCATTTCTCGTATTGTGAACGTTGCTAAGATAATTATTGTTGTGATTAATAAGCTGCTAAACTAAGATCATAGGCGTCAGTTCTTGAAAGAGAGAAGAACAAAACAATGACAGTGACAATTCACACTTTTCATACTTTCATGAGTATATAAATTGACACTGAGAAAGAGTAACTCAGAAAAGAAGTGGGGAAGTAGAAAGAAGGCAAAACAACTGCATTGAATGCTGCATGGAAAGCTCCCATGAGACATTATTCTTCAGCAAATTGCAAAGGAACAATTAAATACACAAATAGTTCTTTTAATGTCAGTAGAAAGTCTGTAACTTCAGCAAAGCTGCAGCAGATGCTGAAAAGATATTTGAATTAGTAAGTAAGGTGCTTTATTCAGAGAAAAAGTGATTGCTAAACAAGAGCAATATAGACTTGTCCCAAGCCTCTGTTTGTATGTTCTCTAAAAATAACAGGTTGAATTTTATTAAGTTGCCCACAGAGCCTCTATAAATCCAGAGAAATGCCACGGAATGACATCAGTTTTATTATCTGAGCACAAAGCAATTCTGTCAGTTGAGCTTGTGCTTTCTGAAACAATCAGACACTGACTTGTAATGGGCTGGCAGCAGACTCAGATTCACTTCTCAGTGATCCTATTTAGTACCTGACTATGACAGCTTCAGTTTAGAAGACTGTGAGGATACGGCCACATCTTGCTGTTCTTTTGCACAGACAAGTCTTACTGAATTCAGAGGAAGGCTTGTAGCTGGAAAGACTGTAGCTCTCAATTCTCTTTGATTAGCGTCTCATAAACACACGTAGCCAAGCTGATCTCTCTTGTAACAAGTGCACCCTTGCTCCTGTGTGGATACCCCACTGGGTTTTGCAAGATGCCTGTGTGTGAAAAGCTGGTGTGACTTAGCCTAGAATAACCATAACCGCCTTTATTTCCTACACTTTTAGTTCTGGGACTGTGTGAAAGGAGACCTGCGTGCGGTTGTCTCGGGCAGTAACTCTGCACTGCTGGTGGTGCATCAGGTCCTGTGGGCTTCAGTGTCACTTCTTTCCAGGCCGAGCTGAGATGAAATGACAACAAAAAGCTGGGATGCTGCTGTGTCTGTGGGACCCTACAATGCTGAATTGATGCTATCCACAGCTGATATCACAGGTGATATCCACAGGTGAAACAGTGGCCTTGTGGCCATCAAGCACATTGTGTCACCTGCAGTCAGAGCTGACACTTGGCTGTTCAAGAATTAGACCAAAAGAGGAAAGGGGGGGAAAAAACCACCACATAAGGGTATTTTTCACAATACTTGTTGAATGCAGGTTGACTTTCTGTCTGGCATAAAATCTGTAGAGTTCTATCAACGCCATCAAGCTTTTATTAAAAGCCCTCAGGATCTTCCTCTGACTTTGGTAATTTCTAGAGGACCATTATCCACAATTATTGGGATCCCTAAAAACATCAATAAGCAGCACACATGAGTGTCTACAAGAGCTGCATGCTGTTCAGCTGCATTTAAAGGGCTTCCAGTGGGCACTGAGATAAAACTTCAGAATCCTGGAGACCTTTTGCAGGACAGGTCACAGCCTTAAAGCGATGCTGAGGCCGCTTCTCCCCAGGAGAGGCAGGTTGTAACTAAGTGACCAACCATCTTATCTACTTGAATTGTTTATGGTTACTCCTTGACTCTTTAATTCTGCAAAGAGACTTCCATTTTTCGTCTGTCAAATGTCTGGGTACTTAGGCTTTGTCTCAATTAAATATCAGTTCTCCTAAGTTTTACTCATTTAGGATTTTCAGGGATTTTTTTTTCTTTCAACTAGCAGAGGTTGAAAAATATCATTCTACTGTTATATACACTGGTGTGGATAAAAATTTTTTACTCCCTACCTATCAAAATGCATTAAGGACACATAAAAGAGAAATTCACCATCTCTTTATCTCTGTGCATCTGCAGGAAGTTGAAAGAAAATGATGAATGGCAAAATGTAAGAGCAAGGGCTCCCAAAATGAAGGAAGTGGCATGATTAGGTTCTGTATTTTAAATTAGAAATAACTGCTCTGAATACATAAGTAATCAGACATCCATTTATATCCTGGTTAGAAACTGAAGCTTTATTAATTGCAGTGGAATCACATACAAAATGAAGACTTCCTCCAAAAGAACCAGGCTCATTCAAAGAAAAATTTAATGGTTTATGATAGTATTTTCCACATTAGAGTTCTGGCCATAGCTAAATCATCATGGATAAACATACATATATTTAAACAGAGAAAGGATGCACTCTTTTAGCCTAAAAACTGAGCCACAGAAAAACCACTAGACTGAATACTGATTATTCATATGAATCATTAGTCAAACAGAGGTGAGAACCAAAAAAATATGAGTTACTATTTCTAGTTATAATGTTCAAGTTTACGTGGCATTTCTAAAGGAATTTTTTGTCACACCCAGTTGCTCCATGTTGTTAGAAATAGAGATGAAAACTAGATTAAAGGATCGTCTGTGCTGCTCGTACTCACCTAGTAAACATCCAGTCCCCTTTTCCTTTCAGTCATATCCTTTTTTTGCACTAAATAAATCTGAGGTGACTCCCGTGTTTTCACCATTTAGTTCATCACATGAACTCCACCGGAGGAGGCGGCAAAATGAAGACAAATACGAGATGAATATTCAGACAATCTGGATAAAGTGGATAAAGCACTGAATATCTAATATTTCACAAAAAAAAAAAAAAAAGAGGTCTACATTTTATCACATCATGAGAGCACCCAAAATTTATATGTTGTGTCACCTACATTTTATGAGACTATTTTGTATTCAAGAGAAACATGTACTTCTTATGACAAGTTATACAGTGTGATCATTGCAGTAGTTAATCTGTAGAAAAAATGAGCTAAAAATATCAGGCATGCTTGCTAAGCCATGTTAGCAATGAATGTGGGTTTTAACTTGAATCTTAAAGCAGTACAGTATTTCTATCTCATAATCCTGCGTGAAGTTTGCAGAGCATGATTTGTTCTCCAGTTACCACTTTTGCCATAGTCAGGTTTTTTTTTCTTCCCATTACAAATCCCACATAGTTTATCCAGGAACTTGGAAGAACCTTGACAACAAATCTGTGCCACGAGGAAAGGCAGAAATAACAGAAAAGCTGAGCTCACAATCACAACAAATCACTCATTAGGTGACAAACTAGATCTCCACTCACCCCTCTGCCAGTGTGGGTGTCTTTCTAAATAAAAAATGTGCATCACTGATGTTCTCAGGGACAGCAAACATTTTCCTGTATAACAAAACTCCTTTGAGCTCCTGCCCAGTATATGGCCCTAACAAAAGCAGTCTTAAAATGATCCTTCTGTGGCTCTCACCTTGATCATTTTATTATTTGCTACCCTCTGCTGGCTTTTTCCCTTTGTCACATTGAAGAGAAGCTGCTGATTTTCACTGTGGAAGCCTTCCATAAGGGTGGCTTACAAGGCTCACTAAATTCTTCCATCTCCACTGGCACGGACAAGGACTTTCATCCACGAGATCACCAGTTTGGGTGAAAAATCTAAAGCCCAGAAAGCTCCAAGGAATGCAGCAATTACACTTCCTCAACTCTCCTATATGCAGTGCCAATTCATTGAGCCTGATGCTTAGGTGTAGCAACTACACCCATTTTTCTGACTTTTTGAGTAAAAACACAAAAACCCTCCACATATTTCCACATCATTTGGGTGAGAGCTCCATGTGCCCTTGATCTCCACTTTCCTCTGAAACATTTTTCTCATTCGTGATTTGTTTGGATCTGAGGGATGGGGGGAAAAAAAAGTGGACATCTTATAGAAAATTAGGTAATCTTGACAGCAAACAGACCTTTCAATGCAAAACTGCAGGGGGAAAATATAGTTTGCAGCTGCAAATACATCACACTTGAAATCACAGGTAAAATCATTTCCCTGCAGTGTATGGCTGTTCTCAGAAAATTGTGTTTAGCCCTGAGACTCTCATTATTGAGAAGAGTTGTAAATTTGAGAGAGGTCAGTGCAAAGCCACTGATATGATTAAAGTGGGCTGGAGGCACTGACTTACGAAGGAAGATGAAAAGATCTAAATAAACATGGTCTGGCTGTGGAATGCTTTAAAGGCATCAAGATAACCATTAACAAATAGCTGAAGGATATGAAAACTAAGCAGAGAAAAGATATATCTCAGGTACCACAAAGGAGAATAACCAAAACTAATGAGATGAAAATTAAGCACGGAATAATCTAAGCCAAGTGTCTGGATAAGCTCCTAGAAGTGGAATGCATCGTGCCATGGAGCACTCCCTCGGGTGTAATGAAAAACCTATGGGCTGAGACAAATAGAGCTGGAGAGACAGAACTGGAGTGGTTGAACAAAGGGTTTAGCCCTTCCTTTATAGAGAATGAGGACAAAAATGTGCAAATAGGTCTTTTTCAACTCTAATGTCCCTGAATTACTGTGGAGATACCCCAGCTATTAATACAGTTCTGTTGTGAATGAATCTGCTTGTGCCTGGCAGAGAAAGCATCATGGAGCCTGTGAGTGGCATGGCTTCAGATTCCCAGAAGTTCTGTGTCCACTGCAGCTGGGCAAAATGGGCCATGCCCAGTTCTTCATTCACCAGTGTCCAGAGTGGTTCTTCTTTGCAGGGACTGTTCCCAGGTCATTCTTTCCCGCAGTCTGAACTGGCACTGGGGACTGCCCTGACCCAGGTGCAGCATCTCCCACTCAGGGGTTAGAGGTGGAGGAAGATGAAGACCTGTGTTTTATTAAGGGCCTGAGAGCAAATTCTTCACCCACACTCTTTCCTGGAATCTTGGCTGCCTGTGTTCAAATGGCTCCAGTATGGCACAGCTGCATAACCCGGGACCAGGCTGCTGTGAAAACAGCTGTGCTGCCAGAAATCCCTCTGGGACACCCCACCTGGGGCTGCCACCCTCTACAGGAGCTGCGTTTCAGCTCAGACCTCCACACGTGGTCCTTGCTGGACCTGGGATGCTGGCAGCCCCGTGCCTTCTGCCTCACACCCTTGGGACTTCCCAGCTTTATCTTGGACTGGCCCCGTGGTCACAGGCCGGAGGAGCCAGCATGGGTGTGGGTGAGGTGTGTCCTTGGCAGGTGGCACAAGGCCTGGCCTCCCTGTCTCCTGCCCTGCTGACAATGCTTAATCTCCCAGGGAAGAATCGAGACGTTTCTCAAGCACAGACTTTCTCAAGCAGAGAATTTCTCAAGACCTGAATTCAGTCCTTGCCCTGTGGGAGTCCAGAGTGCTGGGAATATTTCCCTGCCTGTTTTAAGGAGTTTTACCCCCCTGGACAGCACTGTTTTTGACCTTCGTCCATGGAG
>VXAZ01001996.1:187664-206169 GCA_013399875.1 Gymnorhina tibicen | reverse complement strand
GTTATCTTGATTTCGGCGGCATTCTGCGCATTTTCCTCAGAATGCACGTCCCTCTGCTGTACTTCTAACTTTTCTGATGAGACTTAATAAACTATCTGAGAGCAGAGAAGGCTGAATGTCCGTTAATTAACCAAAAATCCAGGCAAGGAATCAGAAGTCCTCCCCCAACAGGGGAGGAATGATTTAAGGCACAGCAAGATCAACAGGTGGAATTCAAAACAAAATCCCACACTGCCCTACTGGTCGCTTCAATGGAAACAACGGCCAGAACACTTGTGGTTTTGGGGCCTTTCCTCAGAGCTGTGCTGAAGCTCAGCTCCCAGTGTCTTCAGTTGTGTTGTGCCCTTAGAAAAGCCTGGCCTAAGTGAACTGCCCAAGCTCAGGTGTGCAGCCTGTTCCAGAGAGAGGACTTGAAATTAACCTCCCAGATCCCAACCCCGCTATGGAACCAGCGGATCGCCCTGTCTTTGAAACAAGAGACTGTCTTGATGTGAGCCTCAGAACGTTCCTCTCGGTTTCCTCGTTACGCCCTGTGACTGTCAAATTGAATTTTTACAAACAGTGATGCGAGATGAATCTCAGTCTCCTCATTACGGTGACCCCTCGTGCTGTGATCAGCGAGATGCCCACTCACTTTTTGATGGGGTATCTGTTCTGAAAGCAACACGCTTCCAATGCAGAATCACAGAGCCAAAGGGGAAAGGGTGAGGTGGCAATCTGCCAACTGGATTAAAAAAAAAAACCGAAACAAACAAAAACCACAAAAAACCCACAAAAAACCCAAACAAACAAACAAAAAAAAACCCAAAAACCAAAACAAAAAACCAAAAAAACCCCACAAAAACCAAAAAAAAAAAACCCCAACTCTTATCTTTTATATACTGAAGTCATTATCTATTTTACAGCTATAAAAAAGTACATTAAAATGTCCCAGGGTGCTCGTAGCAGGGTCATGATTTGTTGGTGCCTGAGAGGCCAGCGCAGTGCAGTCTGACAGGTGTTTAGGTCAGGGTGAAATACGACATCCGTGCTCCCACTCAGGAGCTGGTACCAGCTCTGGATGATTTGCCAAATGAGGATCTGTTGCAAGGTTTTGGTTTTGGCAGATAAATAGCCCATCCAAGATTTTTCAGTGCTGGGGCGTCCAAGAGATTGCCCCATTTATGGTGCTTTCTGCAACCTACAGGTATTTTAATCAGCCTTACTGGCATTTTAACAAACTGAGTTTGCCTTCGGTTTCTCAGATACCGAGATCTGCTCACATCTTCAAAGCAGAAACGAGGGGAAAGAAAAGAGAAAATGCAGAGTCCCACAGATTTCCCAGAGATGAAGTTTTGCACTATGAAACTATCATAGAGTAAAAGGCGGAATAAAAAAAGTCATGAGATCCTGCAAGCACCAACGAATTTGTTAAAATTTTGCATAGGTTAAGATTTAAAGTTCTAGTCCTGGTGCACCTAAGCCCACAAAGTCTGTTCATCTCAGGCTGATCAGACTCCAGGTTACGTCTCTGTCTTAACTGTGACACCCTGAATGCAAGGTGGAAATCTTTGGAAAACACAGAGCACCATTTAAACCGGAAAATACAATTCAACACTTAGTGGAAACCCAACAACAAAGCACTTGAAAATGCATATGGATAGTGAGACATATGCATGAAATGAAGATTTCCCTCTATTCTTATAGGAACTGGTCTGGTAATCAGAAAAAGATTATACTTGTAATGACACAGGGTCATTTGCCATCATGTTAGGGCATTGAGCTCTTGCTGAAAGAACAAATTATCAACTACAAAAGACAGCTTTGCTTTGATTTTTTTTTTTAAATTAAGAATTTCAAAGTACAAATAAGGATTAAGCTTCCTTCCTAGGATTTCTCTGAAGAACAGCCCAGAGAGGGCTTTTTTTCATCTCTGCTTTCATTTGGAATTATTGGTAGATGACCTGTAAATAAACTGAAGTATCTTCTCTCAGGAAAAATCGCCTCAAGTCCAGTGAAATAAATATCCCAGTTATACCAACAGAGTTAGAAAAAAGGGAGAAAAAGACTTCTCAGTTGCAAACCTGGTTTTTATTTTAGGGAACCTGTATCACCTCATCACACGTGGTCAGTTTCAGCACTTTTACCCTTCTGACTCTCTCCCCCATCCCACTGCATGGGTTGAGTGACTGGGTGGACTGGGCTGAGCTGCTGGCCAGGGTTAAACCAGGGCAGATGCTTACCAAGAGAGGTCTCAGACACAGCCCAGTGATGCCCCTCTCACTACCAGGCCAGTATGAGTGACCAAAACCCTTTGAGTCCCATCACACAACCAGGATTTTTATCTGCCTCGCTGCCCACCCCCCAGACACCACAGTCCAGCTTGGGTGTGGGAACAGTGGCAGTGCCAAGACCCCTGCTCTAGCCCAGGTGCAGGACACCCACTGCTCTCCCCCAGACACCTCCAGTCATCTCTCCCCAGGACATCGGGTGGGTCAGGTGTGGTTTTAACCCATCTGACAGCTCCAAGGCACCTTCTCCATCCCATGCCCGGAACGTGCTCCGTGGTTTTCCCAGGCACCAAGCAAGGCTGACCAGCCTGGAGCTTCCCCTTCAGCTGGCCTTTCGGACTTCTTGGAATACGGGTGCGACATTCACCTTTGTTTGGTCATGAGGGTCATGCCTGGACCTCCCGGAGGTGACAGATGTCTCGCCCTGCACAGGCACTGCCCAGCTCCCAGCACCCTTGGATGAAATCCATCCTGTCCATCCTGTCCCACTGACCCAGGTCTCCAGCCTGATGTTGTGTCCAGCCACCCTAGCCTGATGCTCACCCAAGCCTCAAGCAGCCTGGTCTAGTGGGAGGTGTCCCTGCCCACGGCAGAGGGAATTGAGACTTGATGTTCTTTAAGGCCCCTTCCAACCCCTTAATATTCCATGGTTCTGTGATTCCGTGATTGAGTACCGCTGCCTTCTGTGCCTGCTGTCACACCACATCAATTAACATCTTAATCACAGCATCAATAACTTAGCTACAGAACAAATGAGACTGCAACATGTTTATTTCTCCCTCAGAAACAGAGATTAATAACAATTAAAATATTTCTTAATTAAGGAAATGGTGATTTGGGGATGGAAGGATGTTAGTCTTCCTATCAGAAATAGATGTACAATAACTGTACCAACATACCCACTAAAACCCTTAAATGGAGAAGACAGACCTGAATAAATGCTGAACAACTCTTATCTTTAATTTACTCTATTTTGCATTATTTGGGGAGTTATTCCTGAACTGTTGCTAAGCAAACCTGTCTGAGCACTACTCCAGGTACCCCTGGGATAATCATATTAATGCCTCCCCTCAGAACAGCTGGACCAGGGCTACTCCCAACAGCATTCATTGATTGTTTCTTAGATTTCCTCAACAATTTTTTTTCCCTGTAATGGTCCAGACACACTCTTTACAATCTTTCATCTTTTTTTCATAATTCATGGATCGAGAGCAAGCTTTAACTTTCACCCCAAGTGAGGTGATATTAATATCATACTTTTTCTAGACCGTGGTAGTTTGGCTCAGCTCATCTACTTCATATGTGGCTTTTCTCATTGAGTCAGTTTTAAAATATATATTTTTTGTCCCAACTCTCGTTAAGTTTCTTCCACTCTAAGACTTAAACCCTACTAATTTGCAATGTCCCTGTTATAAATTGGAAAAATAAGTTTGTTTGGTTGTTTTTTTTTCCCCACAGAAATTCAACCTTCATCTATTTGGGAGCTTAGTTACTTCATTTTAGGTCATTTGACTGACTTTTTTGAACATGAATTTTTCAGTGCTGTAAATCTCTTCAGACTTAGGGTCTGGCAGTACTTTTAACATCACCCTGGCATGACAAATTCAAGATAATTGAATTTGTGGCAACAAATAGCAAGAGTTAGCGTGATACCACAGGCGTCAGCACCGCCTTATCTGCCTAAGAGAGCTTCTGACCTTCAGATTGCAGCAGACCCTTCTCACTCCTGATACGGTTGCCTACCACGTGCAATCATTTATAAATACTAATTCCACCCTTCCTTTGTGGAGGGCGCAAAACTGCCTGCTTAAAACACAAAAAGGCAGTAACAAACTTGTCCCGAGGTTGATCACCCAGTGCTGATTTCTTTGGTCGTTTTGAAACATCAAAGGGGCGTTTCGCCTCCAGCCCTTGCCATTTGTCTCTGTGAAGTGGCGTGTTCTTGTCCCTCGCTGACCTCCCCTCTGCCCCCAGGCCTTTGTCTGTCATCTTCGTGAGGATCTCTTCGGTTTCCGACAAGAAAAGATGCGCTGCCACTGCCCTGTGAGGGCTTCCGAGAGTATCAAGGACACTGTCATGGCACAAAGCAAAACCGGGGAGTCTCCAGTCAGCTTCTAATTCGTCTTCACTGGGGAAACCGAGGCTGTGGAGGAGCTCCAGCCGAGCCTTGGTCAGAACTCTTCCGGAAAGAAAGTACACTAACTTCACAACGAGCCACCAAAACCACCAGAATTAGGGCAAGCAGCAGAAAGAAACGTGCTCGGCCCCTCCGCCCCACCAAGATGTGTGTAAAGAGAGGAACTTGCGTTAAGGTGGGGTGTCCCAGAAATGTAAACAGCTCTGGATGCCTGGCCTTTGATTCCTCCTCCTGCAGTGAAGCAGCTCCAAAGCCACAACCAGCTGAGGAGGAGGAGGACTCAGTTCCCATGGGGTGTGCAGCTTCCATCCCTCATCCTTGCCAGTGCCTCCTGGGAGGGCAAAGATGCACAGATTTCAGGGAAAGAACAAAGTTCTCCCTCGCCAGGTGAGAGGCTCAGCTGGTTTTGGGCAGCCATCCCCACCATAACGGGCTGCTCCTGAATTATGCAGAAGGGAACAGTTCACACTTTTGTCTCTCTGTACTGAATAACAATGATTTACAAACTCAGGTTTTGTCCTCGGAACATAGGGAAACGATTCTGCCGCACTCGTTCTCTGCAAAATTGTTCTTCCCACCTGGCTGACACACGCCCCAGACTGAAATATTTACTGCCTTTCAATGACCAAGTCTTGACAACGTGGGCAGGACTGGATGAGCTTAGCTTTTCCAGCCTAAAAGATGGTATAATTTTGTTCTATGAATTTTTCCAAAGGATGAGCTGTTAGCAGAAACACATCTTTAAGTGTGGTGTGGAAGGTCTTTGAGCAGTAGAAGGGTCTTTGCTCGAATCAGTCCCTTCAGTACCTTGACAATATTCCAGGTAACATGCTAACAATAAAACATATTAAGTTATAGACTTAAGCATATACTAAGAAATAGCCCCAAAACAAAGGCTTATTAAAGGAAAACACCATGCACCACACCCCAAAATACTGTAAGGCTCTCAGCTTTGTAATGGCTGAGGATGGACAATCCTCACAAGTGTTCTGAAAAGCACTGTAAACGTTCCTCATTGTCTCTAGGTCTGACGCCACTTTTTAATAGAGGCAAGAGCCTTGTTGAGCTGAATCTCCCCTGGTTTTTCTGAGACACCACAGTAAAAACCAGCAGGAGGGGAACTGTACTTCGTGAAAATATAGACAGGGTTTGAAGAGTTAACAGGAAATGGGAGACAGCAGAGAGCTTTAGCATGAAGGGAGGTGACTCTCTGCTTTTCATGTGGACCACAATGTCATCAGTCAAACGTCAGATCGTCCTGATTTCCCTGCTCCAGAGGAAATTAAGACATTCACCAGGACATTTACCATTTACCAAAAGCTTTACTTTCATTTTAGGCAAATACCAGCTGTTTTGGTTTGCGTTAGTGTATTTTTCTGCCTGTTTATAAGGTTTTTTTTCTTCTTATAAATTAAAAAAAAAAAATAAAAATAAGAAAAGGAGAGTGACTCATGAGCAGATGCCATTTTGGAGTAGCCTCCAGCAGACACTAAGAGATCTGAGAGCACCAGAAGCTCAGGGAGGAATTGCAGAGTGGTGGCATTAACACCTTCAGCCTTCCTGAAAGCTCTTTGCCATCTTTTCATTTCACTGAGCATCCCTCAGTTCTCCTCTGAGGGAAGGAAAGGGTCTCAGCTCCCTCTATTGCTCCATCTTCTTGGGGTTTTTTCCTACTATGGCCACAATTCCTTTACACACTCAATAATTCAAACTTTTTCCATTGTTTCAAGCTCTCTTCATGTGAAAAATCCTCTGACATCTCAAATGATGCGCTTTGCACTCGAATCTTTATTTAAGACAGGATGACCTTAATACAAAGATTTTCTCTCAGTTTTATTTATGATAGGGCTACAAGAGTTAATACTTGTTCAAGCTTTAAGCACTATTTTTATGTAATGAAAACAAGGCTATAAATAAAAATAAAACTAGCTGTCATTTCTCACCTTAAAACCAAACAAAGGATAGTCAGACACCAAGCTTGTAGACTAGTAGCATTTTCCCTGACATTCTGGAATTCCTGAAGCGTTAAGCACAGAAATAAAGATAATGCATCTATACAGCAGCACTGAAGTTCCAGTTTTTGTTCTGCACATTTTTCGTGGTGTAACCCACTCCCTTCTTTGCCTCTTTGGCCACCACGGCACAGCTGAGCAGATGTTCTCACTGAGCTTGTCTCCTGTGAGGCACAGGTCTTTCTCCAGAGTGATCACAGCTAATTTATACCCCATCAAGGTATATGAAAAATTCAGATGGTTCCTGCTAGTGTTAAGAGAGCTTCCAAGAAGAAATGCCTTTGGAATTCATCTGAGAACAGAACTGGCATTATCTGATATTTCAGTGCCACGTTGCCAGCAGCTGTTTAATATTTTCATATATGCCATTTGCCCTCACTAGAGCATTAGGCTTCCACTTTTCTGGTCTAATTACACAGGCTTATATTTTGATTTTTTAGTATTTCAAGGTCAGTCATTCTCCCATAGGACCTGTTCAGTCTGTTACTAAACTGATGTCGCTTCAGCACCTACCTACAGAGGAAAACTAAAGCTGAGCCATTTAAAGTGCTGTAGCCAGCTTTGAAGTCGTTTCAAGGAAAGAAAACAAAGTATTTCTGTTCTGGTAAATCACAGCTATATTGAAGCCCGGCTACCAAGAAAAATATTGGAAACTGTAGCATGGGCCATATGTTGTCATGCAGGATTCTTCCAACTCACCTCCCCGCTGTGGCTGTGGGGACAAAACCGCTGGAGCTCTGCCCCTCCTCTAGCAACCATTCCGTACTGCACAAATAACCAAACACCCACCGGGACAAACACCAGCACCCAGATGTTTCACCCGGACACCAAGGAGCCAGGAAAATGTCCTGCCTTTCAGTAAGGACCAATAAAACTGGAAAATTGAGGCGTTTTCACATCTGTATGTGCTGCGTGCATGGGTGCAAACTGTTTTTATCAATGCGCTGTGATGGTTCTGACACTGTAATGCTTCTCTTTTCCAAAAAGTGCTTAAACAGCGGGTGAGAACAGGCATGGGATTGTGTCAGCTGTGGTGAGAACACTCGCCTGAGAGGTGTGAAAGCTTAATTATTTATTCAAAGCAGTAGGGCTTCAATGGGAGACCTGAGCAGGCGCTTCTCCCGCCTCTTCCCTCGCTCCCCGGAGCAAGTTACAGACGTTCGTCGGGGAAATGCGGGTTCGCATCCTTCAGGAAATCAGAGAACTCCATCTGAGCAGTTGCTCTGCCCCAGCAGCACCTGACATCTCCACCTGTTGGCTTTAACTCACATGTCTTTCTTATTTTTGTAAGCAATGCTTGTGCTGAATAAAGTCATTTTGGGAGAGTGGAACCTTTTCCTCCAGGAAAAATGTAACAAATTATGGCTTCATTCGCCATGACTTACTTTTTGCTCAAATACCCACCTCAGAAGTCAAATTTAACCCTGCCACTGCTCATTCTTTTTCCACCCTCTCACATTAAACTAACAAAACTGGCTGCAGATTTATTAATCAAAATTAAGATCTGCTGACTTATCTGCTATGGAATTTACAATCAAAAATAATTTTTAACTGATACAGGGTAGCCGAAAAAGACACTTTGTAAGCTCTGTGTTATCTCCATGAAGCAGATGAGCAACACAGGGCAACAAAGTGGATGTTTTAAATTCAGCTGTGAAAATATGGGGAAAAACCTGGACCCGGTGTGAAAAATATTCTGAATAATTGTAAAGCAGAGTCCCAGAAATTGCAGAAAAGGTCATGAATGACTCCTGTGAAAAGCCTCAATGCATGCAAACATTAAACACCATTTTTTTAACTGCAATATCCAAGAGGAGCTCCTTCAGTTGGGACACAAAATGTTGGTGAAGAGGGAGCTAGGGAGGAAAAGGGGTAACTTCAGCACCGTGACAGAGCAGGACTTGATATTTTCAAGGGAAATCAGCACAGAAGAGAAATGAGCCAGGAAAGTGACTGGGAAAGATTAAGACTGGTGATCCAGAAAGACCCACACATACTTGAAGTGAACGTCTGACCTGAGAGGGAGTAGCTGCTCAAGGGAACTAAGCGGAGGAAAGGCAAGGGCAGGAGAATCACTCTGACTGATACTGAAATGCATCATGCCGCTCATTATTAGCTCCCAGCATGCCCTCCTGGGCGAGCCCGAGTCAGCACCCGGACTTGGCAAAGCTTCAAACGTCATTGTCTGGAGTCTGCTGCTAGACATAAAGCAGGAGCTTGGAATTTCCATCAGGAGCGTTCCAGGCACTCGTTGCGGGGCAGTGATGTCCACCCGCCCAGACACCCACACCATCAAAAGACATGAGATGCTCCAGGTGCTGGGAAGAAGTTTAATTACAGAGCTCTCTCCAAACTAGAATTGCCTCCACGATTGCATACACAGCTTTTTTTTTTTTTTTTTTGGTGGTTAACAGGAGCGGCTCAGCAAAAGACGAGACCTTGCAAGGACCTGGCTCAGTGACCTCCCCACCACACTGCGGGGTGGCTGCGACTTCACACCTTTCCACGCTCACAAATCCTGACTCGCCGCAAGCACAGACCTCCAGCTCCCAGCCAGAGATGCACTTTTGCTTCCTGCTTCCCCTGGAATTTTTCATGGTGCGTTGTTCCGTGAGAGTTCACTGCGCTGGCGTCCCTCAAAGGAGACCCGCGGAGCTGGAACAGAACAGGCAGCTCTGCTCACCAGAAGTATCTCTCACCATTCACTAGGAAAAGTCGCCTTCTGACAGCTATTCCATTGAGAAAATAGCACTCCTGTGCTGGTTTTCAGCTGCAGCATCCACACCTCTTTCACCTCTCGTTTTTCAAATCAAGCTGCTCTTAATTCCTCACCTATAGACCATAAATGTCTCACCTGTAGACCGTGAATTTTTCACCTATATAAATTTCTCATAGCACATACTCAAGACCAGCTGATTCTGGAAGGATGGATATTTTTCTCATACACAGAGATATTAGATATCGTGGGTTTTTTTTTAACCAAGGTGTGAATTTGTTAGATTTTTTTTTTTAAAGTGAGTTTAAGGCCACACTTTGGAAATTTTATTCAGACTGAATTTGTCTCATTCTGTGAAAGCACTACATTCATTTTCTTGTGAAATAAGGTCAGTTGGCATCAACACTCTTTACAGAAAGCGAACCTACATAGCCAGCAAGAAAGGCAGGTCTCACAAAAAAGTGTGAACACTAACCTAATCTTAGCCAGCCCATACCAACTGCTCTTTCTGCCTTGAAGGTGTGGCACCTAAGTGGCATTTTATTTATTTGCATACTTAAAGATGACAACAGCAGTTTGAGCAGGGGATATTTGATTTAAGATTATGTGATAAAGCAAGTTCCAAGTCAATGCTGTAGGTCCAAAAATATAATACAGGTTAAATGTAGGTAGCTAAATTCAGAATCAGATGTCTATTAGGTGGCAGAATCTACCTTCTCATACCACCCTGCTCAAGCCAGTGCCCTCATTCTGACTTTCTGTTGCCTAATTCAAGCATTTTAATTATCCCTGTCTGGATCACATCACGGAAATTACCACTAAATCTATTCAGGGTGCATTTCACTGGTTGGGCACTCTCAGTTTTCCACCTGGCAGCAGAAACTGCTGCCTCTCACTTTACTGTGAATCAGCATCAAATTGTGCACAGATAGGTGCATGTTCCTCTGTATTTGATGTTATAACTCTTTCAGCACACTGTACAAGGAGTTAAGTGGCTTCAGAAGTATAAATCTGTTTCTAATGAAGAAATAATTAGGTAAATCTACAGAAAACGTGGAAATTTTAGATTATGTGTGCAAAGAACACTGAATTCTTTCACCCCTCTGGATCGGATCCACATATAAAATTCAATAATCCTGCTGCACCCTATACCTCATAAACACCTCTTTTTCAAACAACATAATTTTCAGGTTTCCTAAAATGGAAAATAATAAAGAACATCCTTAGCAACAT
This sequence comes from Gymnorhina tibicen, assembly GCA_013399875.1. NCBI lineage: Eukaryota > Metazoa > Chordata > Aves > Passeriformes > Artamidae > Gymnorhina > Gymnorhina tibicen. The sequence goes on along the minus strand of VXAZ01001996.1, from coordinate 195,801 downwards.
AGAATTTAAATTTTTTTTTTTAATTAAGGCTCTTTCTTTGTAGTCCCTAGTACTGGAAAGCTGCAACCAAGATCAGCAAGTATTCTGACTAAGAGAGGCAGAAGAATTTTGGGTTGTTGGTATATCAAAGGAACGTGGAGAACATAAAAATCTACATCCAGAAACCTACTTCTTTCAGGCTGAGTTTCTGGCCAGTGTGTTCCACAGCTGCCTTAATCTGCAGGGCACAAAAACCTGCTGACATGAAGAAAATATTGCAATATTTAAATTATTCACTAAATACTTGAAAATATGTTGCCCTCATTGTTCAACCTCGTTCTAAGAGTTTACAGTGAGCATAAAATTTTCTCGCTGCTGGAAAGAAGAAGGATAATTCTTTTCACCAATTGCTTTGGTGGTGCTCTGTTGTCGCAGAGGCCCCCACAGAAAATGAAGACTGGAAACCAAATTGTTTAATCTCTGTTGGTGTTATCCAATAATGCACAAGGAACTGGACGAAAAGGTAATATTAGATCCACCTGAAAATTAGTATATGATGCAGGAAAGAACTAAAAAAGGGTTGTTTTTTTTTATTGACTGTGGCATCTTTCACTGAACACTTCATTGGTGGGGACAGAAATACTGTCAGGTTCAAAAAAAGACATACACACACATATGCATAGCAATTATTTTTAAAAGTACAAACAACACAAACATTTCAAAAATGGCTTTTTAGGTATTTTAGGAGGGCATTTAGGTATTTATTTGTGATGCTATGAAAACATCGCTGTGATTATTCACTGACACAAAATAGTATAAGAGCAACTTTTTTTGTGTCTTTGTTTGGCTTGGGTTTTTTTTTTTTAATCTAAGCAGTTTTTTTTACAGTTCATGCCCCACTCACCCAGTTATTTTCCTACTGCTCGTGATGAATGGTTCGTGGTGCAGCTTGAAAGGGGCAGGGGCTCTGAAGAGAGGAAACCCTTTTTTAAATACTCCAATCCTCTTTATAGATCAGGGTAAGGGTCCCTGTGGCTGGAGCTCTGCAGGGTTATATCCTGAACTGCTACTTTAATTTACATCCTCTACAAATGACAGAGCCCCTCTATTCATTCCGTGTTTTGGCCAGCAAGGCTTCATCACCTCTTTTTTTTTTTTTAATTTATTTTACCATTTTTCATGTGTTTAACTCTGCTTCTCTTCTTCTAGATCCTCTGCAGAGCAGTAATGTACCTTTTAAAACAGCTGAATTCTCATGCTGCTAGGGATATACCTTTTGCATTCATTGCAAAAGTATGAGGAAAGCTGGGCTAAGCTGAAAGACTTTTACTATGCAGGGCTTGATTTTTAGCAATGTGGCATAGCTCACAACTGTAAAACTTCAGCGTTCCAACAGCATTTGGTTCTCCTCATGTGAATGGTTTCATAGATTATAACTCAGAATTTATGCAGGTGAAGTTAATTTCAGCACTGGTGAATAAGATTTTTCTCCAGTTTAAATTGTTTTTCTTAAATAACCATCCCCAATTAAAAAGGAGAAAATCCCTGAATCTGGTCTCTTGAACACTCTTTTTTCTAACTGTGCTCAGAAGACATATTTCCATATGAAAAGGTAAATCATCATTTTCTTATTATATTGATTTTCCACTTACTATGACGGCAAAGATTTTCAGTCTTCCTAGAAAGAAAATAAAGAAGGATCAAAGTCAACACATTTTTATAACGTGATGAATATTTTCCACACTGAATCATTCAAGAAATTAAAACCAACAGTCTGTAGCATTTAAAATCATGGTGCGAACGCACCCCAGTGTACAAATGCTGCACTCCCAAACATTTAAATTCATTAAGTTCTTGGCAGCCCTATCCTATGTGTGCATATGTTTAATATATTTGTACTGACAGAGACTCCACTTCAAAATACTCTACCAGATAGGGATCATGAGATGGTATCAAAAGTGACTCACTGGATCTTGTCACATGTCAGATAAGGTTTTCATCTCTTTTGACAGTTTTTCCAAGAACAAGTAAACAGGAAATGAGAATAACTGCGTCCAGCTTTCCCTCGGCTACACTGATGGAAACCCTGCACGGAGGACGAGCAAAATTATTTGTGTTGACCTATACATGTATATACACTCGAATAATGACCATTAAATCTAGCAAATTCAAAAAAAAAAAAAAACCACCATGAAAGCCACACCTGCAGGTAAAAACAGCCCTGTCAGAAGAGGAGCATTCTATTACCACAGAAGCCTCCCTGCAGAAGATGCGTTGACAGACTCAAGAGACAAAGTGACTGCTTCCTTTGTAGGGAACCACACCATCCACAGCTTCCCAACAAGTTCCACCAGCAGACACGGAACTGCCAGGACAGCTCAACCACTCACTGCTACACCACCACCCCAGAGCTGCTGCCTCCACCAACTTTGCCCCAAGACAATCCTTTAACACAGAGATACGGGCGGCTCTCACGTTCTTCTCCTTCGCCAGCTCATCACAAGCCGTCAAACTCCTTGGAGAAAATATTCCTGGATATCCAGGATGCAAAAAACCTCAGTAGAATTCAAGGCAATAATCAGGAGTGCCTTTTAAGCCATGCAAATGGAAGAAGATCTGTGATACCTTTCACAAGGTATCTTTCCTAAAATATTTTTCGAATATTAACACCTCTCATTTGAGGCACGTCCCATAAGAAACCACAAAGCAGTGCTCAAATAAGGAACTGATATCAGCGCTTCTCATGGTTATTAAAAGATATCCTAGCTATAATTGAAGCCAGGGAGCTACAATCAAGATGATCCTTATTAAAATAAACTAATGAGATTTGACAGAATATGAATTTAAGCCTAAATACCAACAATGTCACTCTGTCAGCAAATGAAATATATTAACTGAAAACTGTTGCATTTGATTTGAGGCCCTATCACGCAAAACGAGAAAAGAGGTCACCCTAGACCTTCAGGGAATCTGTTCTTACAGAAACTTTAATTTTGTTCACAACCCCTGGGAAGCAAAACTAATGAACTGCCTTGCTCAGAGATGTAAGAGGTGTTCTATTCACACACTGACAGCATCACGGTTCGTGTTACCCCATCCACCTACGTGGAACACTCAGCTGAAAGAGCAGCGATAATTGGGACTAGATAGTGTGCTCCTTTACTCACACTGGAAATCCTGCTTCAATGGGCCCGAGCAAGTGTTAATAATTTCCCCAGAATGAGTGGGACACCAAGCCTGTCTCTTGTTTCAGTCAGACGCAGAAGGAGCGGGGTTTGTACATTGCTAAGTGTAACACAAGAGCTCCTTACAGGGCATGGAAGCTGTAAAATCAGGTAGGGCGAGCCAGTAACTCTTTAAAGGAGTCTCTGGGTCAGTTCCTGACAGAAATTTATAAATGCAGACGTCTGAGCCTTTTGGATGCAGTGGGAATGGCAAAAATATTCTCCCATCCAAACCTTGGACTTGAGGTCCGCAAACCCAGGCTGCCCCACGCGCTAACAAAAAGTGACCCAAAAGTATGTGACACAGTGTCAGTCCCACACATTCCTGGGCCAGCTGGCCTCAGACTGTGAGCCTCGAGGGCTCTGCCTCTGGATACCAGCTGGTTTTGTGCCCTGGTGTCCACTGCCTTTCTGACAGCCAAGTGGCTGCTGGCTCCAGCACGGGGTCCACGGTCCAAACCCTCCAAAGCAAAAATCCTGAGATTTTACCACCGCTATTTGAGTACAAGCACAACTCCCCACATTTCTGCACGCCTCAGAAAACACCACCCAGCACAAGAGAACAGCACTGCAACACTGCAAGCACCATCCCAGCCTGGAGGTACAGAGCAGGTCCCCGCACAAGCCAGGACCAGTTATCCAAGGTCACTGGCACGGCCTCTGCCTGCGAAGCAGGCACTTGGGAATGTGCCACTGGAAAGCTGAGCCGCCTCTTTTTTATACTGGGACAAGCAGCTGGTTAGAAGCTGCACTCAGATTGCTCAGTGGACTTTTTGAAGACTGGCCAAAACCTTGTCTTCAGAGTTTCGGTGCTGCTTGGGAGGACATGCAGCAGCAAGCAAAGAAAACTGTTTCTAGTGGCTTGGGCTGCCTGGTAGTTCGGTCACAAAAAGTGTCTTTTTCTGTCTGAATGGCTTGAAAGTTGGTGCACAGTGGGTTTAGCAGCATTTTGTTGATGATGGCCCAACACTGAGTGAAAACTAGCTCAGATTTCCATGTAGAAATGTCACTCCTGGGACTCACTTCTAGTTTTGAGAGCGCCACAACTGCCTGAAATCACGTGGTTCATGACATTAAATACCAAAAATCAGCCATGTTCATATGGATTGAAACACGTCGCCTAATCTGTGTGGGAGAGTGCCTGTGATCTTTGTGGGATGATACAGTCCCCACACACAGAGAAATCCCTGATTTCCCAACAGACACAGCAGACATTCACTGACTGTTTCTGAGACTCAGCTGGCACTGCAGTCAAACGTGTAACTTTAAAAAATGAGAGTGGTAAAAGCAAATCAAGCCATTTGCAGGAGCCGATGATTTTCTTTCCACTTACCTGAAAAATCAGTGTTTAAGGCAACAGAAGTTGGTAGTTTGCCTTTAAAAGTATCGTATCCGCTACTGAACTTGTTCAGTTCAAAGATTGCCTTCAAAATTTTCCTTTTATCACTTCCTAAACTGGATTTCTGCCATCTAATGGAATAAAAACTTGCTGATTTCTGGGGTGTGCAGAGCAGGAGCACTCACGACACCTGTGAGATCTGCAGAAGGTATAGTGAAAATGCAAAGTATTTTGCTAACTTGAGTGCTGGCGGCAGAGACTTTCCTGCTTCTGCTTACACAATATTCATTACAAAGTCTTGCTCCTCATCTTCCTTCTTTTCTTCCTTCTTGGCTTCTTGATCACACTCCACTTCTGTCCCACCAATTCGCCTCCAGGGTCTATCAGGAAAACAGAAACATAATTAAGAGCAAAACATTTTGAGCTTACGGAAGATGAGAAAACACAACTTGGCCTGGCACGTGGAAGAGGTACAACTTCTTGTGAGATGCAGCACTAACAGCAAAAGAATTCTCAGAAAAGCCTGGACACGGCCCAGCTTGTTAATAAGTCAAATCAAATTCCAAGGCAAGGCAGAGATAACACAGATCAGAAGACAAAAATCAATGAATATTCTGGAGAGAACTGTGTAAAGATGGCGTGATGAAGTGCTAAGTCAAAAGTGTGTTTATATGAAAATGATTCTCCTGATACAATCAGGCAAGATGAAGACCATGCAAATTCCTTTTACAGAGCCCATGCATCTATCTCCAGAGAAAGTGATGTTAGAAGAGAGATAATCTGCATTTTTCTCGTGAACTTTTTTTTTTGGCGTTCCATTTCTTAAGCAGTAGAAATGAGAGTGCTGTGAAAAAGGAAAAGATTATGCAGCCAGGAGTATTAAAGAGCTCTCACTGAAACCTGACAAGTAGTCTGAAGAAAACAACCTCATAGTGTAAAAAGCCCAACTTGTAAAAAAGAAAGAGAAAACACTGTAGACTGAGAATCTATAAATAATCTCAAATGGAAAGCTGACTGTTCAGCTGGCATAAAATAATTTCCTTTATTTTCAGTCAGTTTGGAAAACCAGTGTTTTAATATATTTTCTTTTGATTACATAATTGTTTAAAGGGTGGTGCTTGGTTTGTCACCATATTTGTATTTCTCTTCTGTGTTTGTCATTCATTTTTCAGTAAAAACTTTGCATGAACGTGTAGGGTTGTTTCCAGAAAAAAAAAAAAAAGCATAAATAAAAACAGTATGTTCTGCTACCTTTTTTTTTTTTTATCCCTGTATATTTCAGTAGCTTTACACCAGTGACTCACAGCGTCCACCCTGCTGAATTTTCCAAGCAGAGGAAGTGCCTAACTCACATTTTTCATTGTATTATTAGCTTTTACCTCACATCTTCCTCCAGTGGGCTCAAGTGTGCTTCATTTCTGCTGCCTGAATCCTTCCCTTTTCCCGGGTTTGGGGCGAGCACCTCCCTGCAAACGAAGTTTGTGGTGAGCGGCCGCAGGCAGAGTGAAGGAGGGGGCGTCTGGGGTGCCTTGGGCACCAGATCCATTTCTGATCTGCGAGATACCTGCAGGGAGAATGATGGCCAAGCTTGGAGACAACTGGCAGTAAAGGAGTGCTGAGAACCCAAAAGCGCTTGCATGGAGGAAATGGGACTGTGCATCTCTCTCGGGGGACAGAAGTCTTCCTGCAGGAAGATGTGCCTGGCGCTGTTCGCCAACTCCTGATTTTTCTGGCAGATCCCAAGTGCGCCTCGCCGCGGCGCTAAGGAACTCCAATTTTTGTATCAGTTGTGCATGTTTATGGTTTCGTCTCCTTTTTGTCCCCCCCGCCAAAAAGACCCTGACAGGCGCCAACTACTGTGATTTCAAAATTTCTGAGAATTTCAGGATGGCAGGACTTTTACGAGCTTTTAAAAGCGAGTCACTCAAGAAGGGAGCAACGCAAAATCAAACAAAGTGATAAACCTGCTAAAAACAAAACCCTGAAACTCTTCCTCTCTTGCTCTTTAGGTTTATCCAGAAGATTATGCTTTAGCTGCTGTTTTCCCAGTATCCTTCTCCTCGAAGCCTGAAAAATATCCAGTTTTAAGTGGCACCAGTGGGAGTTTCCAAAACCCTTTTTCATCATAGTCCAACGCAACACGAATGACAATACTCACTTTCACAGAGAATGCCATCTTTGCATCCATGTTAAAAAGGGAAAATTCAAAAATCTTTCATAAAATGATACTGAATGTTCATTTTTTGAGCTGTTGCTGTGGTCTGAGGTGCTGGGAATAACAATCAGCAGGCCTGTGAGGTTGCCAGTCGTGACAGTGCTCCCAGGTAAAAGCAAACCTAATATCCGTTCATCTTATCTGAGCTGGGTTTAAGCAAACAGCTTTCACTCTGCACCTTTTCATGGTCAGATACTGGGAGGGGAATAATAAAAGTAAAAAAAAAAAAAAAGTCTAAACTATGCTTGGAAGAAAGGCAATAAACATCCTTGATCACTATTATAGATACGGTTACTTAATGCCTCCTGAAGATGATGGATGTGCACGGAGTAGTGCTCTGCATGCGGAGCAGCTCTTCAGCTGGAGTTAACTCCACATCTCTCAAAAAACCCTCCACAGGGCTGATACAGAAACACCACTATCAAGATATGCAGATTAGGCCTCCAAAAGTGTCAGAGCTGTATGAAATCAGGGGTTTTTTTAGCCTGAGTGCTAATCAGCCAAGTTCCTCTGAGACAGCGCACTAGCTCATGCCACGCTGAGCAGAGGTTTTGGTTTTAACCCAAAACTCCTGCAGAACTGTATCTGTCTCATCAAACAAAGCTTATAATTAACATTCTGCTTATTTTGAACCTATGCCTTTGCTCTACAAAACGCTAACATCTCTCCAGTACTTAATGCATGGAAACACGAATATTGCCCCAAAACGATGTTCCTCTAGCCCCGCGTCTGGCTCAGCACTATTCAGCTGTGGGGGCCTGAAGGATGACTGTGGAAAAGTTGGTTAAAAATGAACTTTCCACAGATACATCCTCCTGGTATCCAGCAGCTCAACGCCGCTCCATTAGCTGGTCTTCAAACCACCATGAAGGTGCCAGAATTAATTTTAAGATTTACCAGGAGGCTTTATGCTAAGACTCTGTGATGTTTCATCCTCTTAGTTACCTGCACCTGACTTATAACTGGAAAAAAATACAATGAAAAACCGCAGAGGTTCACTTTACTGTTTCTTTTGGTTTACTCTGTCTAATAAACAAAAAGAGGGCCCCTAAACCAAAAATAGGGCTCCTAAAAGACCTGCTGGCCCAAACCCCACAGAACAGGGTGTAGATGAGCTGGCGTCTCTCAGCTCAAACCTGCTGCAAATAAAACAAGTAAACAACCCAGAGAATAGTGCCGGGCAAATAAACATCTTGAAACACAACAGTGGTGAAAAATCTTGGCAAAATGCCCGTTTTGGGTCACTTTGACAGCGCTCTGGGGGGCTCCAGCTCTCCCCACAGCAACTCGCCACTGCGGGGAGGGACGGGGGGGGGGAGACAGGGAGGAGAAAAGGGCCCCAAGGATGGGAACGAGAGGGGGACGCCGTCCCAGCCCCGG